>CAUYTI010090776.1:0-86881 GCA_963575145.1 Galago senegalensis
GTGAGGATAGTGATGCTGGTGGTGTGAGGATGGTGATGGTGGTGAGGATGGTGATGCTGGTGGTGTGAGGATGGTGAGGATGGTGATGGTGGTGGTGTGAGGATGGTGATGGTGTGAGGATGGTGATGCTGGTGGTGTGAGGATGGTGAGGATGGTGATGGTGGTGGTGTGAGGATGATGATGGTGGTGGTGTGAGGATGGTGAGGATGGTGATGGTGGTGGTGTGAGGATGATGATGATGGTGGTGTGAGGATGGTGAGGATGGTGATGGTGGTGGTGTGAGGATGATGATGATGGTGGTGTGAGGATGGTGATGCTGGTGGTGTGAGGATGGTGATGCTGGTGGTGTGAGGATGGTGAGGATGGTGATGGTGGTGGTGTGAGGATGGTGAGGATGGTGATGCTGGTGGTGTGAGGATGATGATGCTGGTGGTATGAGGATGGTGAGGATGGTGATGGTGGTGGTGTGAGGATGGTGAGGATGGTGATGGTGGTGGTGTGAGGATGGTGATGGTGGTGAGGATAGTGATGCTGGTGGTGTGAGGATGGTGATGGTGGTGAGGATGGTGATGCTGGTGGTGTGAGGATGGTGAGGATGATGATGCTGGTGGTGTGAGGATGGTGAGGATGATGATGCTGGTGGTGTGATGATGGTGAGGATGGTGATGGTGATGAGGATGGTGATGCTGGTGGTGTGAGGATGGTGAGGATGGTGAGGATGGTGATGCTGGTGGTGTGAGGATGGTGAGGATGGTGGTGGTGGTGGTGTGAGGATGGTGATGGTGGTGAGGATGGTGATGCTGGTGGTGTGAGGATGGTGATGCTGGTGGTGTGAGGATGGTGATGCTGGTGGTGTGAGGATGGTGAGGATGGTGATGCTGGTGGTGTGAGGATGGTGATGCTGATGGTGTGAGGATGGTGATGGTGGTGAGGATGGTGATGGTGGTGGTGTGAGGATGGTGATGCTGGTGGTGGTGAGGATGCCTATGGTGGTGAGGGTGGTGGTGGTGGTGATAGTGGAAGTTCTGGGGATGATAGCTGTACAGGTACTGGTGATGGTAATAACAGTGGTGATGATGATCCAGAAGGGGCTGCCTCTACCACTGTCCGAGCCCAAGGGAGGGGGAACAGAGACATGTCTTGATTTTGTACCACCCAGCTCATGCTGTTCCAGATGCTGTGTCTTGGGGCTGTCCCCCCAGCAGTGGGACCCCAGAGGAGCTATCCCAGGAAACCCACATACCCTTGGCTAAGGATAGGGCTGTGGGGCCTCCAACAGCATTCCTGGCCCCAGGCCAGGTGCCTCCTGTGCTCTCTGCTCCAGCCTGGGGCTACTGCCTAGCTGGGCTCCGCAGGCCCCCATGCGTGGCGAGGCCTCTTCCTCATCATGAGCAGCCCCCTCTGGCCGGGCCCTGGGAGAAGCCCAAACCCCAGCTGTGCCCATCCAGCTCTGCTGGCAGCTCGATGCCGCCTGGTGACAGGCAAGCCCCAGAGCACTGTTTCTCAGACTTAAATAATGTGAAAACTCCTTTTAAGGGAAAGATCCTTTCCTGCACACTCTTACTGACCTACATTGTTTTATTGTAATGTTGCAGGAATATGAACAAACACCAAGATAGGAGCCCCCGCCGGACTATAAACTGAAACCCATTTACAAATTAAACACAAACAAAACTGTAAAACCAATAAAATTTAAATTTGTAGCATTAGTTTTACAGGGCAGATGTTTCCCAGGGACCCAGCCCCGGTGGTGGGTGCTGGGGCAGAGACTGCCGGCTGGCCTGAGGGACGTGTGAGTGTCCCCTCCCTTTCATTCAGCGAGGCCGCCTCACACATACTTAAGGATGTGTTGCGTGAAATCTGTTAATAACTGTGTGGCTTCGTTTGTTGTAATCACACCTTATATTTAACCCAGAGCCATCCTGGAAGACACTTTCAATAGCGGGTCCTGAGAGCTGCCTAAGCTGTCTCCTCTGGGTGAAGACAAGCTTCGCCTTGCAGCGTGATTAAGGGCAGCTTTAAACAGGAATAATCCAATTATTTCAGGGACTGGGAACAGAGAAATTCTCATTGCATATTTACTGCTGCACTTACTGCTAATGAACTGCTCCAAGACAGGGCGGGGAAGGCAGAGGGTGGCCCTGGGTGCAGGACCCCCGTCCTGGCAGTCAGCCTTTGTCTCAGTGACCCATCCAGGCCCCACCTCTCCTTGTTGAGGTATCTGGGTGGGTGGGCCTTCACACACACAAGGACATGTGTCCACACACATCCCCACCTTGCACTCGGGGCCCAGCTGGACAGCGTCTGGAGGTGAATCCAGACCGCACAGAACACGCCTGCCCTCATCCTGCTTCCATGTCCCCCGTGAAAAGCACTCCCTCAGACAGACGGTCTCAGGCCTCCAAGCACTGGCCTCAGGTGGCAGTGGCCAGGTCCATCCTAGAAGCCACCAGCATGTCCCTGCTGCTGGGGAAGACCTGGAAAGAGCCACACGTCCCACCCTGGCCTCGTAGTCCAGACGTGGTGAGGGACAACCAGGGTGAGGGCTGAATGTGCTCCCCGCATCTGTGGGTGTTTAAAGTCTGAAACTAGATTTGTGCACAGACCCTGAATGCTGGGGCAGTGCTGGGGGTCCCTGGGGGATCCAGCAGCAGGAGTTGTGCCCCCTCTTCCCTCCAGGCTGGGTCCGAGGGTGAGGTGGGTGTGGGGTATGCGCTTGAAAGGCCCCTTTGTCCCCAGGACATGGGGGTGGGGTGCGGTGCCTTTACCAGCCTCTGGCAGGAAATGACAGAGCTCCTGGGGTTAAGCACAAGGGTTGTGTGCAGCTCTGGCCTGCGGTGCCCTCGGGAGGTGACGGGCAGGGCCAGTGGTGGCCTGTTCTTTAATTCTACAGGTGCGGAGTGCCAGGCAAGGCCATAAAGTGTGGATGCGCGTGTGCCTGCCTGTGTGGGCTGTGCGCAGGGTCCAGGTGTGTGCGCGTCGGCTGCTGCCGTGTGTGGACGCTGGTGAGTGTGCATTTATTTGTGCACACATGCACGTGTGTGTGTGGCTGCATCTGCGTTTCCCTGTGCGAGAGAGTGGGGGGAGCAGGCATTGTGGCCACAACATGGACAGGACTGCTACCCCCTGCCTCCTACCAGCTCGAGCCCTCCAGACCTGAGCCTCATCCCTTCCACTCTCTTCCTATCCCTGAGCAACCCCCCGAGTTTGTCAAAAGGCCTAAAAGGACTTGTCAGGGAAAGGGGAGTGACTTTAAGCCCTGCAGAGGAGAACATGGCCACTATGGCACAAACAGGCCATGCCTAGGACTCTGGATTCTGGGAGCTCTAGGTCTCCCCAGTGTCTGTCCCAGCCTTGGCCCACGGCCAGAGAGGCCTCCCCAGTCTGCTCCCTTGCAGGACAGTGACTGAGAGGCTCATGGGGTGCTGGACAGCCTGGTGCTTCCACCTGTACTGTGTCCTCTGTCCCCAGTGTGCTTGCTTACCAGGACGTCCCAGGCCAGAGGGTGAGTGTCATTGCTGGGATCCGAGCCTGGGCTGTCCCCTTCCTCCCTCTCACAGCCTGCCCTGTGAGACCCTGGGCCCTCTGTCCTGCAGGAAGCACTCCTTACCCTCTGTCCCAAACTGCATTCCTTTTTGCAGTTAAAGGACTTGCCTGAAATAGCTATGACCCTGCTGTGGGGTCTTAAGACAAGAGGGGACTGTCCTTCGGGGCCCAGGAGGTTTCTGAGGCCCCACCAAGCTCAGGATGAGAGCCAGAGGCACACTTGCGAGAACTTTCCCTGGGGAGGCTCAGAGAGGGATGGATGGAAGCATATTTGGGATTTCTGTTAAGGCACTATGCAGCCACTTTCTTACTGACACCAGGAGCACACATGAACACACGTGCTCACACACACATATTCACATGCATGCATACACACGTGTGCACACACTAACAGGTACACGTGCACGCACAGCTCTCTGTAATTCGTCCAGTTCTCCCAGGCATTGCCAGTAGGATTTCTGGGACTAGGGCCTGAGTGTATTTAATCCAGCAGCTTATTTGTGGGTTTGAGGTTAGTGTTTCTTGGTATCTGAAAAGGATGCATCAGGGTCGGGAAGCACAGCTGCTGGGGACTCTGCAGAGTGGCAGACAGACAAGGAGGGCAGGAGAGCCTAGGGTGGCCTCGCATATCTGGGAGACACCGTGGAAGCTGGGAGGTCCCCTGTGGCAGCTGTGTCCTGAACAGCAGTGAGCACAGCTCCAACCTCTGGGGACTGCTCATGGTCAGCTCATGGCCAGCTTGTGGTCAGCAGGAGCACTTTCCTCACCTGACTTCGCAGTTGGACGGGGTGTCTCCAGCCTCACGCTCTCCCTGTCTCTGTGTGGCAGCTCCAGCTGAGTGGTTCACACAGCAGACATCCGTTCTCCTCTCTGCCCTGAAAGCTGGACGTCCAAGGTCAAGGCACGGCAGGTCTGGCTCCTGGTGAGACTCCACCTCCTGCCTGGTAGACAGCAGCCTCTCGCTGCGCCCTCCTGTGAGGGAGGACAGTAGTCTGTGAGCAGAGAGAGCAGGACACTGACCCTGTCCAGTCACGGCCTCCCCCTCATGACTTCATTTAACCTCAGTTGCTTCCCAACAGCCCATCTGCAGATACCGGGGTCCTGGCAGGTGGCCAAGGGGTCTAGGAAGGAGCTAGCCTGAGGAGTGCCAGCTGCTGGGCAGCCACCTGCCTGGCTGGGTGTGGCCACACTTGCCACTCAGGCTGCCTTGGGCCTTTCCTCCCGGTGTTAGGTCTCAGGCCCCCTGAGGGATGTCCCTGTGGCCCAGGTAACCAGCAGACTGACCAGCCCTCTCTGCTCTCTCCCACAGCGAGAATTATCAAGACAAAGCAGTGGTGTGACATGCTCCCGTGCCTGGAGGGGGAAGGCTGTGACCTGTTAATCAACCGCTCAGGCTGGACGTGCACGCAGCCCGGCGGGAGGATAAAGACCACCACGGTAGGTGCCCCCACTGTCCTGTGGGTGTGTGGGTAGAGAGCAGCCCACACACACTGAAGCCCCTTGGCTGCAAGGGCCAGGCAGCTGGTAGTCGCTCTGTCCCCATACTGTCAGGCCCCCAGTCCCTGGCTTCTCCCTTCCCAGCCTTGGGCAGAATCCCAGTAGCCTGTGCCCGGGGAGATGGTCACTGTGTACCCTTAAGCCATGTTGGTGAGAGTTGTCTTGTCTCAGGGCGAGGTGTGCCCCTGACTGGCTGCAGGAGACAAGGAGCACCCCTGAGAGTAAGCTTCAGACGAGTTTCCTGGGGGAGGGTGTTGCCTGAGTGCACTCCTCCTGCCCCCAAACCAGGCATCTGGCACAGCAGCCACTCACACCAGAGACCCGAGAGACCCTGCCCGTCCCTCTCATCAGGGCACAGGCACACGCAGTGAGTGCCTTCCTGTCCTCAGGCCTCCAAGTGAGGCAGTGCGCTCGGAGGAAGGTTTGGGGCAGTGGCTCCCTGGAGACAGCCACCCCAGGTCCACTGCCTGCCCCGAGTGAGGCAGGTGGCTACGCTCCAGCCCTCCTGGATTCTCAGAGGCCTACGTGTTTGTGGAAACTCAGGCAGACTCCCCTTGACGGGCTTGGGGTCAGCCCGGGACCCTTGCCAGGGTGTGGTGTGCAGGAGGACAGGGTATTCGTCAGCTGCTGTGACCTCCTGGGCTCATGTGTACATCTCTGTGAATGTGTGTTGGTGCCCATGCTCCCACAAGTGTGCAGGGAGCTGGGGGTGGATGGGGTCTGGATGGGCCGCAGAGGTGTGACCACTGCCTTGGAGGAGAGTCTCAGAGGAGGCTGACCTTTCTGGGGTTTCCTCACCTGGGTGCTTCTGGAAGGCAGAGACCTGGTGACAAGCAGTGCCCTGAGCAGCCATAACCCCCTTCCCAGAGCAGTGTGTTGGGTCCTGGTGTGGAGCATGTAGAGGAGCTTGTCCCCCAGCCCTGTCCAGAGTCACCATATTCCTTTCCCAGAGTGAAACCATCAGGACGTCTCCACTGGCAGGTCTGAGGGGGCTTCTCACTGCACATCCCCAGCCATCCCCACTGTGCAGTGCTGGCTCAGTCCTCTGTAGAGCCATCGGCATCCACCACCACATGGTGAGGGCTGGCCCTGCCCCTGCACACTGGACTCCTGGAAAGGGCTTTGTGGCATTCTCTCTTTGGAGATTCTGAAGTCAGGAGCCCCTGACTGTTTCCTGCTGCACCCAGGACACCATTCTCTTCTTTCTCTCATTCCCTTCTCATGCTTCAGAACTGGAGTCTTTCTACCGTCTAATCAAGTACCAGCACCAGATGAAGGCTGCCCAACTGGCATCCCTACCTCTGGGTCTGCCTGGCTCACAGCCTCCCACACAGCAGAGATGTGTGGCCTCTACCTCAGCTCTGTCCAAGCCCACCAGGGCCTGTGCAAGAGGGTGAGCTCCCCACGAGGCGTGTCGGGAGGCTGTGAAAACCTTCTTAGCATTTGGGGTAACACCTGCACTTATCTAGAAGAGGGGTGAGCTCCCCACCAGACGTGTCAGGAGGCTGTGAGCCTTCTTAGCATTTGAGGTAACACCTACACTTATCTAGAAGAGGGATGAGCACCCCACCAAGCATGTCGGGAGGCTGTGAGCCTTCTTAGCATTTGGGGTAACACCTGCACTTATCTAGAAGAGGGGTGAACTCCCCACCAGGCGTGTTGGGAGGCTGTGAGCCTTCTTAGCATTTGGGGTAACACCTGCACTTATCTAGAAGAGGGGTGAACTCCCCACCAGGCATGTTGGGAGGCTGTGAGCCTTCTTAGCATTTGGGGTAACACCTGCACTTATCTAGAAGAGGGGTGGGCTCCCCACCAGGCGTGTCGGGAGGCTATGAAAACCTTCTTAGCGTTTGGGTAAACAGCTGTACTTATCTAGAAGAGGGGTGAACTCCCCACCAGGCATGTTGGGAGGCTGTGAAGCCTTCTTAGCATTTGGGGTAACACCTGCACTTATCTAGAAGAGGGGTGAGCTCCCCACCAGGCATGTCGGGAGGCTATAAAAACCTTCTTAGCGTTTGGGTAAACAGCTGCACTTATCTAGAAGAGGGTGAGCTCCCCATCAGGCGTGTTGGGAGGCTGTGAGCCTTCTTAGCATTTGGGGTAACACCTGCACTTATCTAGAAGAGGGGTGAGCTCCCCACCAGGCGTGTCGGGAGTCTGTGAGCCTTCTTAGCGTTTGGGTAAACAGCTGTACTTATCCAGAGCTTCATGTATTTGGAGAATCTCAGAGCCACTGTAAATTCTCATCCCCACGGCCTCTAGGCCTGGGAGCTCCTAGCATCTCAGCTTTACAAAAAGTCCCGAAAACTGCAGCTGGACAAGCTTGTGCTGACCACTGGTGGCCAGGTGATTGGAATGCCAGGGAGGCTGGGATCCATCTCTTCTGCGCACCTAGAAGCTGGCCCTGGCCTGTGTGCGACCCCCTGTGCCTTCACCCCAGAAAATAGTCTCCGTCTACCCACTGCAGAAATGCTGCTCAGGGGCCACCAAGCCTGGGCCTGCCCTACAGTCACTGTCACAGGGACCAAGGACCCAGGCTGGTGCCAGTCCAGGCAGAGGAAGGGTGGTGGCCCCATGAGACTCCCTAAGAGAGGCATCTCTCGTCGTTGGAGGGGCATAGCCTTCCTTCCATGGGGAAACCCTTTCCTATGGGGTCGCATTCCTGGCCCCTTTCCTGGCCCAAGCATCGTGTGCCTGCCTGGAGCTGCTGTGCTCCTATGAGCCTCTGCAGACTGTGTGCGCCCCAGGACCTGAGCACCTCTGTGATCTCCCTGGCCATCTCAAGAGGAGTCCTGAGAACAGCAGAGACCAGCTCCTAATAGAATCCCTGGCCTCTCGTGACCCCTTTTCAAAGCTTTCTTAAAAGGTTAGTTGAGCTTTTGAACCAAACACCGTAGAATGGGAACTTCCAGTCCCAGCTGCGTGATTGTGTCTCGAGTCTCTCACAGGCGGTGAATTAGCCCCATTGGGGGGTTCATATCATACCGTGAATCACTTTTCTGAGAGGCGATGGTTTGCTCAACATTTGGCTTTAGGAGACCTGGTGGCTGCCTGGGGGCCACATTCCCACCCCAACTGCCACATTCTTCGGTAGTTCCCTGGGTACCCCCATGCTCAGACCAGCCCCTCTCCATGAGGGCTGCTGCTGTCCCCATGTCCATGTGTTCCCAGCAGAGTGTGGGCCATCCACACCCTCTCTCAGGCCCTACGTAAATACAAACTAATCAATTAGCCGAATCAGTGCAGGCTGTGTTTGCATTTCCAAGATCACTGCTTTTCAAAGTGCAGGTCGTCACCCCATTAGTGGCTGGGAGACTAATTCAGGAGATCACGGCCCGCATTTAAATGAAGGAGGGAGAAGTAGAATAAAAATGTTAGAGTTCACCCTGTCATGGGGCAAATGTGAAACACACAGGCACACACACAGGACGTGCTCACATCCACGTGTGCACACACCAGACAGGCACACACACGGGACGTGCTAGGCACACATACACACAGGCATGCTCACATCCACGTGTGCACACACCAGACAGGGACACACATGTGGTCACATGTGACATGTGTCTGCTACTATACATTGCTATGAAAAGTCAGAACTCCAGTGTCCCAGGGGACTCACAAGAGAAACTGGCATCTGGGTGTGTTTCCAGGCACAGCCTTCTCAGCTGGCTCCATACTGTGGACATTGGTCTGTTCTGGGCTAGACAAACTGGGTGGACACAGCAAGTCTTTCATCTTGTTCCCTCCCTGGGAAGAGGCCTTGAGCTGTTGCTCTAGGGTGCCTGTAGTCCCAGCTATTTGGGAGCTCCCTATCCACCTCCCTCTGACCCTGTGGCTGGGCTGGACGGGAAGGGTTCTGGGAGCACAGTGGAACTGCTGCCTGGCACGAGCAGCCGTCCGTCTGCTGGTGTTGCTGTTGGGGGCTGTGTGGTGCATGTGTCACTGGCGTTGAGAGTGTCCTGGGTGGTGTCTATCTGCCACACTGCTGTGCTGTTTGTGTCACAAGGTGCCCATCAGACGCTACACCATCTCCTCCATCAGAGGAAACAGCTAGATTGAAACCCACTTTAGAAATTCACTGATAAGTGCCCCATTTTGCTTCTGTGCTGCATGAACCCACAGTTGTGGGATGAGGGATGTTGAATGGTTTACATATAGTGCTATTCAGGAACTTGTGTTTTATAGAAACTCTTTACACTGAAAGTACATTTCCACATGAACAGAGATTCCAAGGCATGCAAACAGCTGCCTCTCTGCACGGGTGTGACTGGACGTCTAAACTCCCCCTCCCAGGTGTCCCACAAGTGTGCTGAGTGCAGTCGAGACAGCTCGTCCCAGGCTCTGCTGGACACCAGGAAGGGAGGGCACTTCAATCTGCTTGGGGCCTGACAGCCCAGCCGGCAGCCCCAACTCTCTCTCTCTCATCTCTTGTCTGGCTTTAACCCAGCAGCTGCCTGGGCGGGGCAGTCAGCCTGCCCCCGTTTCTGGAGGTCAGATGCCTGCAGACCCGTTCATGGAACACAAAAGAAGATCTGGAAAGGGTTTTGTTGTCATTTGCCCATCGGTGCCCACACAGCCCTGCCCTGCCCCCTGGTTGCACATCACCCATCCCAGTGGAAGGTGGGCTTTGTCCAGGCCACCGTGCAGGCAGCACTCACCCACCCGGGCACTTTGTTTCTTGGGCTTCTGACAAGCTCAGAGCGTGGGGAGAGGGACTCAGTACCAGGAAAGGTGGCCGGGCAGAAGGCAGGCCTGATCTGCCAGTCTCTTCATTCTTAGATGCTAAGATGTGTCGGACATGGCCCTCCTGACAGGTCTGTGGGGACAACAGGCTGGGACTCCTGCTCCAGGGCACCCAGCTCTCCCGTGCCTAAGTTAGTTCATATGGCCTCCGAGCTGCAGGGAGCACGTTTCTGAGCCAGGCACCACCCAGGCTTGCCTGTGCGGAGAGCTAGAGTATCTTGGCCCCGCACATGAGGCTCCAACACTTGGAGGAGCTGTCCATGGAAAACAGAGCAAATGCTTGCCCCAAGATCCCAGTCAAAAAGGCCAGGACACCCCCACTCACCTCATCTGCCCTTTAGAACCCCCTGAGAGGTGATGGGGACATGGAATGGGGAACTGGCATAACCAGCAGGAGGGGAGATGACGAGACGTGATTGGGAAGGGCAGAGGGGGCTGCTGGCCCCTGGAAGCTGCCACCTTCACCTCAGACCTGAGGCTCCTCTGAGCAGCAGGTGGGCAGGGCTGGTTGGGAGGATGCAGGAGAGATTCCAGGGCTCCCCCCATGCACCTGGGCTGCAGACCCCCAGTCCCTCCAGGCCCCATAAAGCTCACGTGGGAGGAGGGTGAATGTGACCAACAGATGCTGGACTCTCTGGAACCAGTGAGCCAAGCATGGAGGGGAAGTCTGGAAACTAAGAGATTGGGTGAAAATCACTGTCCAGAGACATGAAGCCCTCCCCACTCCCTGGGGTCTCAGTCAGGGGTTCTTGCTGGATAAACTCACTGGGTCATGCCCTGTGGCTACTGTGACCAGTAGCTTGATGCAGGTGGTTTAAAACAGAAATTTTTAAATAAAATAAAATAAAACCAGAAATTTAGTTCAGGAGGCCAAGTTCAGAGCCCTGCTCTGTCTGGAGGCTCTGGGGCTCAGCCTTCCTGCCCCTCCCAGGTTCAGTGACACAGGAGTTCTGGGCTCATGGCCCCATCACCCCTTTGTCACGTGGCCTTCTTCATGTGACCCTCTATATGTGGTAGTCTCCCTCTCCTCCTGTTAGGAAGACACCAGGCATTGGGCTCAGACCTCACCATACATCAAGAGTGATTTCATCTCAAGATCCTTAACTAATTATAGCCAAAAAAAGACCCTGTTTCCAAATGATATCAGATTCTGAGGCTCTAGGCAGATGTGAGTCTGGGGGCACCACCCATCCACTACACCCACCCAGCTCGGGTCAGAAAGCTGCAGGTTCTGAGTTCCTGACCATGGGCAGGAACCAAAAGACCACTGGCCACTGTGTGGGGGAGGGAGGGGTGGCCAAGGTGGCAGAAGGAAAGGGACATGGTCAAGTGAAACTAAACCAGCCCTGCAGCTCTCGGAGACACCGATGTGAGCCTGGGACACTAAACCAGCTCTGTAGCTCTCGGAGACATGGGGTGTGAGCCTGTGACACCAAACCAGCCCTGTAGCTCTCAGAGACATGGGGTGCGAGCCCGGGACACTAAACCAGCTCTGTAGCTCTCAGAGACATGGGGGGTGAGCCTGGGACACTAAACCAGCTCTGTAGCTCTCAGAGACATGGGGTATGAGCCTGGGACACCAAACCAGCCCTGTAGCTCTCAGAGACATGGGGTGTGAGCCCGGGACACAGAAGAGGGTAGGGGATGGAGATGGCCACAGGGTCTTCCATGACTTGCCTGACCAGGAGAACAGAATGGCTGTGACCCAGTGGGGCTTCCAGGCAGCTTCTGGCCAGGCTTCCTGGAGCACCAGTTCTCAGACACCTAAGCCCTTATAGGATCCCTAGTTATCCTGAGGCCACCCATCTTGCTGGGAGGACAGGAGGGGTGAGGAGAAGGTGCTGGCCAGCCCAGCCACCCTTCCTGGTAACCACTTTATCCTAGCCAGACTGGGACATATCATGAGACCAAGGCCAGCTGCCCCCAGCCAGCCCACACCCAGCCCCAGTGGTCATCACCTTATCCAGTCAGTGGGTTCGGATGCTCAGTTTCATTGGGCAATAGGCCAGGGGCACCAGGGAGACAGTGTGGCACTGGGGACATCACATTCACACAAACAGGCACAGATGTATACAGGTGTACACATACGTGACAGCTGACTGTTAGGATCCAGGGGGATGTTTGGTCTATAAAATCGAGGAAATCTGTCAGAAAGTAGTGTGGAATTTTGTTTAAAAAAAAAAAAGAAAAGAAAAGGGAAATAGGAAAAGGAAAAATAATAGGTAATTAGATTAAATCAGGAGGTCTAAGGAATATAAGATCCCAAAATAGAGAAAAATGAAGAGGAAGAAATTATCAAAGAAACATTTTCTAAAAACACCTCCAGCCCTCAAAGGCGTATTTTCCCTGTGAGTACTCACCATGGGCCCAGAAAATGAATGAATAAAGTCCCGTCCTAAAGCATATCAGCGTGAAGTTTCAGGCCACCGGAGATGAAAACAAACTCCTAAAACCTCGGAGGGAAAGTAGGTCATGGACAAAGGCATGCACGTCCGAGTGTAATGGGCCTCTCGGCAGCGTGGCCAAGGTTAGGAAACAGCACTGGGCTTGGAGTCCAGGGTGCAGGTCCCTCCTGGAGCTCCTGGAAGAACGTCACAGGTAGAGAGAGGGTAGCTCAGACTGTGAGGCCCAGTTGCTCTGACTGCCCTGTGCACGGGAAGATGGGCGCCTGCCCGGAAGACAGCACTAGAGCCTGGGGACTGGAGGGGCACCTGGAGGCTCCCGACGATGGCTACTTCTAGCAGGAGCTTATGGATGAAGTCCAAGTGCACAGATGGCCAGGGAGGGGACAAGCGTGGTGACTTTCCAGGAAGACAAGGAGAAATAAAATGAGGCTGCTGCCTGGGGACCTTGGGGGCTTCTCCCTGACCCTATTCGGCAGGAACCACTGGGTACGGCCCACCCCAGACTTCGTGTCCGTGGGGCACTGTAGCTGCCACTTCAGTGGTCCAGTACCCTATGGGAACCATATAGTGGACACAGCCCTGCTCTGTAGGAGCCTTATGTGGGTCATGGCCTGGCTTTTGAGGAAGGTGATGGATGAGCTGAACTGGCCAGGGGATAGTCAGGAGAGAGCACCTACCCAGGACCTGAGGGTCCCCAGGACAGGCGGGGCTGGTCAACAGGGTCCCAGGAGCCATGTGTCCTGACACCATGGGGTTTCATGGAGCCACTTCATCAGAGAGGGAGACGAGCTCTGAGGCTGAGGCCTGCTCTTCCCTGCACCGTCTGGCCATGCTGGTCCATCCCACCGGTGACCTCTCTGCACACCTCTCAGCCTGGCTGGGCTGGCTGCCCCTGAGGGTGGGGAGCACAGAGCCCCAATCTGTTCCTGACCCTGAGGACTTGCAGCTAGGGTTTTGCCCTGAAGCCTGTGTGGGAGGCATGTATGTGGGGACCACACTGCCCGGTGCTGGCTTGGCGCTCTGGTCTTCCTGGAACCTGGGCCAAGTGGAGCCCGAGCCAGGACAGCTCTGAAAACCCCAAGATGAGGCGACGCTTCCTGTGCCCCTGGAGCCCTGGTGCAGGGGAGCAGTGGGCAGCTCAGCCTCCAGCCTCCCACCTCCTGGGCCAGACATAGGAGACTGTGTCCCTGCCCTCATCTGGGGTTTGATCAGGTGGCGCTCATCTCAAATCCTCAGGGGGCCCAGATGGGGACAGAGTATGGACTGGAGGAGAAGCAGGCCTGGCTCGGACACAGGGGCAGCCAGATGAGGTGAAGATGGCCCAGAGGGAGCAGAGGAAACAGGAGGGGGAAGATCACCTTCCTCACCAGCCCCAGGGCTTAGACAGTGGAGGACCAAGGGCCCAGAGGGAGGACTGGAGATCAGTCAGGATTCTCTCCGAGTGGGACATCCTTGCAAGTACCAAGGAGGCTCAGGATCAAAGCATTCCTGGCTGGGTGGGGGTGCTGAGCATTAGGACCCAATCTCTGCACCTGGCTAATCTTTGTTCTACAAAACAATGAAAAATACTAAGTCATTACTCTACACCGTGTCTGCAGTGCATTTTGTGTTCGTTGGAATCACCGCTATTTATCACCGCAATAATGGCTGGACATTTTAATAGATTCTGTGTATAAACAAAAATGTGTGTGGCGGGCGCCACAGCAGCTCATATTGTGAGCAGTGACATTCTTCATTTTCTCCACAGAAACAAGCCCAGAAACCAAAAAACAAAAAAGTGGGTGAACCAAGCCCACATCATTTGTCGGCACTTCTGGCTGATTTCTAGATCAGAGACATCCTCACTGTCGCTGTTCATGGCAACAATGCTGCCTTAGTCCCCATCTTCCTGGAAGCAGGCATTCTTTGAATTATTTTAAATACAAAAATGGCATGTGGGGGGCAAGTGAGGAGGCTCACCCCCTGGGGAGCAGAGGATGGAGCCTGTCACACCACAGTGATCCTGGGGGCATCTGGTCAGAGATGAGGCAGCCTGCGGAGGGGACAGGACACACCCCTGAAGGTCACTGCTTTGGGGTAAGGATGAAAGTCAGTCTAGGGCAGGGGTCAGGGTTAGGGTTAGAGTCAGCCTACGTCATGTGATCAGCATCTCAGCCCATCCCTCCAATGCTTCCTGGGACCCAGTTGCACGAGGGGGACACAGGGCTGAAGCACGTGACCCCCAGGTCCCAGGGAGCAGATGGGTTTCCCTCAGGAATGCTGGAGACCTCACTTCTGGTGGCAGAAGGGCCTCTTGGAAGGCCTGGATTTGAGTGCATGGTTAGACCAGAGATCAGAAACGTTCGCTTGGGTAAGTCCCCAGCAAGGTGCTTCTGCCTTGAGGTGCCTGACTGGGAGAGGAGGGTCCTTCTGGCTGGGACCTTCCTCCTCTGTGCTGGGTGCAGGTCTCTGAGCCATTAGGAGGACCAGTGTCTTGTCTCTGTAAAGTCGCCTCCCCGGGCTCCTCATTCTCCTGAGCCTCTGTTGTCTTTGTCTTTGAATCCTTGCACCTCGCCCCACCCTTGGGGCACTTGGGGACGGGAGCAACACTGGTGTGGGGGGGGCACTGAGTGTGTTTCTGGGTGTGGCCTTGAGCAGGGGTGTCCAGCCTATGTCGTATCGGCCGCTGTCTTGGGCTACACAGTAAATTCACAAACACTAAGGAAAACCGAGGAGCAAAAAACAGGCCCCCCGGTCCACCTGGAAGCCAGGCAGAATGAACCCTGGGCCCGGGCTGCCCCCAGTCCGCCTGGAAGCCGGGCAGAATGAACCCTGGGTGCGGGCTGCCCCCGGTCCACCTGGAAGCCGGGCAGAATGAACCCTGGGCCCGGGCTGTCCCCGGTCCACCTGGAAGCCGGGCAGAATGAACCCTGGGCCCGGGCTGCCCATGGTCCGCCTGGGAGCCGGGCAGAATGAACCCTGGGCTCGGGCTGCTCTGAAAACTCACCCCACATGACAGGTAGGCCAAAAAATCCTCATAAAATCAGCATGTGGCCCACAAGATGGATACTCCAAATGAGAGAAATGCTGCTCCCAGGTCACAGAATGTTCTAGAAAACTCCTCGGAGTCCTGTCCCAGGCCCTAGGTCTCAGGATGGACACCCCTAACATGTGCTGCCACCCTCCTCTCACACAGTGAAGAGGAGGGACCCAGTGGTCCATCTTGGGAGGACCCTGAGGCCACTGCCCCTGCTGGGCCTGGCTCTGGGACAGCCCAGGTGGTGTCAGACCAGGTGGGAGGAGCTCAGTCTTGATGGGGAAGCTTAGGGATCCCAGCCTTCCAAGTGGCCCCAACACATCAACCGTCCTAATGGAAGGAAGGGCCTGCCCCAGATGCTGACACGCTCCCCAGAGAGGAGCCTTAGAGGGACAGGCCCCTGAGCCACAGAGCTGTCCTGGGGGCACCCAGGCTGCAGCCCCACATTGCCACGCTGGACCCCAAGTCCCATAAAGGCTGTTTGAATTACTACTGTTTCCTGATTCCAGGTGTCATGACTGGACACCTGGAACCCATTATTAGGCTGAAGATGACAGCAAAGTGTTGGAAACGTGTTCTCCTCTGTGGGGTGAGGACCTCCCCTTACTCTCACAGACGGAATTGCTTATTTTTTACATAAAGGATGCAGATAAACTTATTCCTCTTGTCTATGCCTTGAAAAGTAAGACCAGCAGGTAAGATGAACAGGTACTCAGGCTGCCCGTGGGAGGGTGGCTGTGGCCCTACCTTTCTAACTGACTGTGGGGCCCGCTTTCAGCCAGCTCTGTGGGCTGAGATGGACACAGTCAGGAGCAGAGGCCCTGCCAGCCAACCCCTTCCTAATGGCCTCTGCCTGTTGCAGTGGGAATGAAATATGGCATTTGGCGTAGACATTTGTTAAATATCAGTCTTTAAAAATGAAATAGAAGGATTTGTGTCTCCATCCAAATTACTTTAAATGTCACCTCCCCATTAAGCCCGAGATCTAGCAGGTGATGCAGGTCCTTGGATGCTATCTCTGGCCCATTGTCGTTCATCAATGCCGGTGTCGTCACCACTGTGGATCTGCCACCATCCCCTGCCACACCACCTGCCCCAAATGGAACATAAATCTTGGCCTCAGCAGGCGTGGTGGCTGATCTCACTGCACTGTGCCGCCCAGAGGGACAAGCCCTGTCCCGGGGCCCCCGCCATTACAGCAACAGCTCTTCTCATACTCGGGTGCTGACCTTGTGGAGATCAGGGGCTCTTTGGAGCCTCAGTTTCCCCATCTGTAAAAGTGGGTGATGACCCAACAGGTTCTTGAGATTACGGGAAAGGAAATTGACAGATGGGGAAGGTTTCTGGGAAAAACAGTGAGGTCTCTGTGTAGGAAAAAGATTGTTGTTTTCTTCCTGTGTCACCTTCTGGAACATTCTGGAGGCTTCTTGACGGTAGCATCATAATGAAGTCAGACCCTCAGGCGCTTCTGGGAAACCTCCTGCCCATCTGGTCATTGGTGCTGCACAGCAGGGGAGCCCAGGGGGGCCGCTGTGCTGTGTCGGGCTCCCACCCTGTGCCCTCACGGCCACATGGTTCAGACTCTCTCAGGACACGTGGACGTATGGCAGATAGATGAGGTTGCCAGAGACAGGACCAGAGGAGTGGGGGGTATGGTGTCCCTCCTCCCCTCGCCACATAAGACACGAGCTTCTCCAGCATTTGGAGGAAGCAGGGAGAGACTGGCTCTTCTGTCAAGCTGGAAAGGCAGCATGGCTTTCTGGATTAATGTGACTGCAGCCTGACTCACCCGGCATGTGGGGAGACCCCTGTCCAGCTTCCAGTTTCCAGTGTGCTTTAGGAATACGAGCGGCCATTAAGGCGTCATGACTTAGAGAAAGAAGTGATGTGCCGAGGTCTGGGTGAAAGCCCCCAGGGGCACATCACACACGTGGACGATCAGGCTTTATTCTGACGTAAGAAAGCTGTGGACTTCACTCATGCCTGGGCTATAGGAGGCCCCGAGGGACTGTGGCACTCAGCAGGGTCACAGGCAGGTAGAGGGGGCAGCCCGTCCTCTCAGAACGGATTCTATGACAATCCAGTAGCTCAGACACTCAGCTTCAGTGTGCAGGGGGCAGGGAGCAGAAGCCAAGGGCAGCGGTTAGTGTCCCCAGAAGAGGTGTGGTTTGGGCAGAGTTCCTAGGTGAGGCTGGAGCAGCCGGCAGGTGCAGGCCTGTTTTCCTGCATTTGACTCTCATTTTCATAAGACTCTCCAGCCGAGATGGAAATATGACCTCCCAGTAGGCAAAGTCTGCCAGGGCGTCCCATGAGGATCGAGGCTCTCTGCATGTCACCTAGATTTTTCAGACCATTCTGGAGAGGACAGGGCTCCCTAGCCCTCGGGAAATGACAGACTGTGGACAACACACTCCCCACCAAGCCTGCTGTCTAATTCTAGACCACGATTGACCTCTGCCTGCTTAAAAGAGAATTTTTTTAGAAGCATCAAAGCAAATACTCCAGCATAAGTCCGTGCTGAGAGAGCACTGTCTTTGGGAAGGAAAACTGTTCTGAAGATTTAAGGGCAGCGTTGGCTCTGAAAACTGTCCCCAGCAGTAAATGGAGGAGGCTGAAAACTGTCCTCAGCAGTAAATGGAGAAGGCTCTGAAAACTGTCCCCTGCAGTAAATGGAGGAGGCTTCCCGAGAGCTTCTTCTTGTTGGTATCAGAGACACCACCTGTGGTGGCCGTGATCCGGGAGCCTGGACTGGTTGCAGATATGCAAAGGTTTGCTCAGTAAAACACAGGATGAATGCAAAGATACCAGGAATAAAGAGCAGGACCTAGATAACGTATTGGAAGCCTCAAATGACAGAAAAGTTATTGCAGAAAATCAAAACAGTGATGTAGAGACCAGTCTTAAGATGAAGATAGAATTTCTAGGAAAAAACAAAGAAATAGAAGCAAAGAGGGAGAGAAATTGAGAGGTTTGTAGGACAGAGGACAGATATCTAAGCTGAGAACTGTGAGTGTCCCCAGGGGAAAGCAGCAGTGACCAGACCAGGAGTGATCATGTGTAGGCTGAACGCGGCATGGGAAGGAGACCCTCTGAGCTGAAGGAGATTTCCAGTAAGAACCAACAGGAGCACTTTGGAGCTAGTCATTTTACAGCAATATCTCTGAATTTAAAGAACCGCGTGATGGCTCATACCTGTAATTCCAGCGCTTTGAGAGGCCAAGGCAGGAAGATTGCTTGAGACCAGAAGTTCAAGATGAGCTGGGTAACACAGCAAAATCCCATCTCTACACAACATTTAAAAATTAGCGGAGCGTGGTGGCATGTGCCTGTAGTCCCAGCTACTCGGGAGACTTGAAGTAGGAGGATTGCTTGAGCCTGGGAGTTGGAGGCCCCAGTGAGCTGTGATTGCACCTGTGCACTCCAGCCTGGGTGACAGAGCGAGACCCTGTCACTGAAGAAGAAGGAAGGAAGAAAGGCAGGAAATTTGTGTGCTGAGGATTCAAGTGATTATTACTGAAGAAGAAAAAAAGACAGGACAGCAAGAAGCACAGAACCTACAGAGAATTAAGCTGCCTGTGAGCTCAGTGAGACTTGGAACCAGGAGACAGGACAAGAATCGTCCAAAGGACTTTGAACAATGGTTTTTACTTACATATGCAATCCTACTTTTAGTTGTTTTGGAAAAAAGGAGTAAATAAAACAGTTCTTACGTTCACAGGAATTTAGAAAGTATGCCCCTCACATAGCTTTCCTGAGTAGACAAATAAAAAGGGCACTCAGGCCAGTCAACAAATAAAACCAGGAGGTCAGTATAGAAAGGTCACACGTAAAAAGATTTACGGTGACCCCTGATAACCAGCTAACGACGCGCAGCTGGGTATGAGTAACTCTTGTAAGTGTGGTTTCAAATTGAATCTACACTCCAGCACCACTGTTTGAAAAACAGTTGTTGGTTATAGTTTATAACCTCAAGTTAAATAAAATAAACGCTGGGGGCAGCAGACAGCAACGGGGCAAAGCAGGACCACTCGGGGTCTCCTCACAGGGTGGTTCAGGCACTCGAGAAACGGCTTAATCATTAAGAGTGCGTTTAACAACATGAAGGCTACCACTGATAGAGATAACCACATGATTTCTGCTAAATTGCCGGGAAGAAGTGGCAAGCGAAGTTTGTGTATTAAGATAAACCATGAAAGGCGCATAGCCAGGAATCAGCATGGAGCATGGCATTTAAGACAGAATGCCAACATCAGTGATGACAATGGATGTACGTGGGTTAGTCTACCTCTACTAAAAGACAGAGACTATTAAATCAGAGGCTCAAAACAGCCAAATACGTGTTAAGATATTCTAGTAAGTGCAGCTGAAAGGCACCCCAGGAGTAACAGTGTGATGTGACATCCTGGTACGTTTACTTACTGCCCATCGACACGTATTTCCACATTACAGTCAGACGCTAACAAAGGGGTCACATTGAGAAACTATAATGTGCTGATTACCACGGCATCAAAATAGACTATGCAAACACAATCACAAAAAAATGATCAAAACACAATTTTCAGTTTAAAACTTAAACGACTTTCCTATCCAGGTGAAGACCAGTGAACCCCACCACAACAGTGGAAAGCAGAGCCTAGATCTTAAAAAGAATACGGTGCCTAAAGCTGAATGTGCAGCTGTGCACATCAACGCTACAGCGTATAAACAAGGCTGCTTCCAGTTCTCATTTCTGAATGTCTGCAGGAGTCTCCACAAACCAAGACATGAATTAAAACCAAGAGAAGAAATGCATTGGGCTTCTTTTCCAAGGAAGATGCAGAGTATTTTAAACTGGGCCAAGAAACAATAGAACCAGAACTTCCTTGTGATTTGTGATTAAAGTATGAAATAAAAGATGTGGCCATGATCACAAAAAGTTACCCGCACGCCTGACGTCAGTGTTCTGGGTTGTAATCCTGGGTAGAGCTGAGCTGCTGGTTAACTGACCTGGGCAGGGCCGGCACCCTGCGTGCAGGCATTTTAGTCATCAACATCCTAGTTAGAATGACGTTAACACTGTATTCGCAGGTGCAGGGAAGATGGGCATACATCACACGCATGTCTTTAAATGCTTTTGTTTCCAAGTTGTAAAGAAGGAAAATAAAGACCCTAAGCTGGGGGAAAAGCCGTACCTCCCCAAAGAGGACAGAATAAACTGGTAGAGAGAAAATAATATAAATGAACTAGGAAGAAAGACGTGAAATTGGTCATCGCATCTTTAAAAATCCTATCGAATTGTGATTTTCTTTTTATCTGTGTTGTACGTAATTTTTTTTTAAAGTCACAAAATCTGAATGGAGGAATGGAAAGGGACCACATCTGGGTTCTGAAATTGTCCAAGAGGCATGGATCAGTAAATCTGGAAGTTTTGACTTAATGTATGATTTTTTTCTAGGGGAAAAATTATAAAAAATAACTGAAGAAATAGGAAAATGCTAGAATTTTCCAGTAAAATTTGCAGAGAGAGGTGGTTCAATAGGCATATTCTTTAAAATATTCGATGTCTTCTCCATAAATACTGGGACATGGTGGAAAATGCCCCAATTCACTTTAGGAAACAGAGTAATAGCTTGATCATTAAGAGTACATTTAATATAACAACACAAAGGGGGCACTTCGGGTAGAAAAGTGTCATCAGAGTCATTTCTGGGTACCACAAAGACTTCTGAGCCAGGTCCCTGGTCGTGTGGTGCTGGGGAGCATCCCACACCCAGGCGTCCCTGGGGCCCTGGACAGAAAGATGGAATTGGTACCCAGATGTGGTCCTGAGACATTCGAATGAATCTAGAGCTGTTAAACACTATTACTGTTAGAAATTACTAGAATGTGTATAAGGCAAATCATTGTTTTAGCAATGAATTTAGTGGAGCTTACTGCATAGAAGTGGAAACGTTACTGTATCAAGTACAAAAGGAACATGGACCCCGCTGGCACAGGGGCCTCCAGTAAATACGGACCCCGCTGGCACCACTGGCCGCTGACCCCGGCCTAGGTAAATACGCCTGGGGCTACTCTCCCAGACAAACCCACATAATTACACAGACCCACATTCTCAAATTGGTAAGAAAAACAAAACTAATAGAATAAAACAACTTACAAAAGACCATTTGGAAAATTATTCTACTTTTCTAATCTTCAAAAAAGTGAAGATGGAACCACAACAAAATATTGTCTTTCCTTTATTTAATTAATAAAGATTTTAAGTCTCAGTGATGCGCACTGACCATGGTGTGGCCAAGCCCTGGCCAGGCCTGGTAGCAGAAGCACGTGGTCCTGGGGCCTGGTAGCAGCACTTTGGCAACAGGCACCAGGAGATGCCAGCGCACCCTCCCCACCGTGGCATGGGAGGGGCAGATGGGCAGAGCCATTCGTGTTAAGACGCTGGGGTTCAGTGTCTAGTCACCGCAGGGAACCCCACAGGTGGATGCGTCCAACAGAATACAGAGGTTTGTGTGAGACCCTGTCCCTTATTTTACATTAAACTTAAGAAAATGTTCCAGCTACTGTGTCTTTGAATACAGAAATACAGGAGGGCTTTTGTTTTCTTTCTTGCTCTTTAACATTTTCTGATTTACTGTAAGAATTTACACTGTTCTATTGTGTAGAGGAAAGTAGAGTTGCCCACTGCTTTCTTGGCGCACCCTTTGTGGACCAGATGAGAGACTGTAGAGTCTACACCCCCTCCCGTAGCGGGGCTGATGGACGGGCTCTGGCACATGGTGGGCGGTACAGGGGAGGTGAGGGTCGCCTCCAGCCCCAGCCTTCTGGATCCAGTATAGAGTTGCAGGGAAGGCCGGCCCAGGGGCAGGGGTGGTTCAGGCAGGAGATCAGAGTCAGATCCGCAGGCTGAAACCAGGCTGGTGGTATGGGAGCAGATGAGACCAGAGAGCTGGCTAGGCCATGAAGGAAGATTAGGGCTGATGGTGTCAGGTTAAGGGTCTGGGATCTCGTGGTGAGGTTGCCCTGGTTTAGGGTAGGGTTTAAACCTGGTGGCAAGCATCCTTGTAAGATAGGCAAGATGGCACAGAGAAGACACCCCTGCACGTGGGGGTGAAGGCAGAGGGGCTACGGGGGCTCAGAGGGACGCCTGGCTGGAGCCTTTATTATTTCCAGTTCCGGCTTCTAGAACGGAGCAGGAATAAATGTCTGCTATTTCAGGCCACCAGTGTGCAGTCATTTGCCAGGGCAGCTGCAGGAGCCTCACTGAGGGCTGCAGGGACCCCGCGTGGAGAGATCAGGAGAGACAACTCCACGGTGCACGTGGTGTGGCCAGATCACCCAGCTCGAGGGGGCCCTGCCCTCTGTGGCCCAGGGCAGAGCCCGCTATAAAGGGAGTGGCTTTAGGGGCCCAGGAAGCTGGAAGGGGTTTGACTTGGACCCAGAGCACTAGGAGCCACAGGCAGTCCTTGAGCTGGTGAGGGGCAAAGTGGCCATGGCTCTGTGTGCAGAGGGGGAAGCTATGAGTCCGAGCTGGGGTGGGGGTGTCTGCCCAAGGTCTCCCCTGACACATAAAGAAGGATGGGTGTTCCCAGGGAGCTAGTGTGGCGAGCCTGATCTCCCCTGCAGGTCTCAAGCATGGGCTCTTAGTTTGGAGGCCTCCATAAGGCCCCGCACAAGTCAGGCAGGGCAGAGGGGGAGCACGAGGGTTGTGGACTGCTCAGAGACATTTCCTCAGAAGCCCCGGGAGGCATCTACAAGAGGCTAACCTTCTCCCTCTTTGTCCCTCAGGTCTCCTGACAAACACAGCCCCTGAGGGGCCCCCAGGAGTGGCCTGGGCTCCCTGGAGAGCCCACGCCTTGGCCACGGTCCTCCGTCCGCTGTGGACTTCACCTGTTCTCTGCCATCCGCCCACTCTCTGTTCCCCTGTGGCCCACCAAGGATAGCCTTGTCCCTCAGCATCCTGCGCTCCGGTGCAGCTGAACCGAGGCGGCCGGGACTAGGACACAGGTGCGGGCAGCGCCAGGCATCAGCAATACTCGGTCTGCGGGAGCCTGGCCGTGCTCACTGTCTGCCGGCCCTGGCATTGGCTCTGCTCTCGGAGGAAGACGAGGACAAGGAGGACCAGGAGACACTGGTGGCCAGAAGAGGCTGCAGCCCAGCCAGCCTTAGACACGGCACCCAGCCCAGGGAACTGTCAGGTGCGGAAGCCGCCTCCTCTTGTGCCCAGACTGTGTGAATTGCTTTTATTTTCTTATACTTTCAGTATACTCAATAGACCAAAGAGCAAAATCTATTTTACCGTGGACGCACCCCGACTGCCCGAGTCCCAGGGTTCTGTTGTGGGGGCGGGGGGCACGGTGGCAGAGACATGCTGGTGGCCCCGGCGGAGCAGAGGAGGCAGCCGTGGAGGAGGCCTCCACCCCACGAACACTCCGGCACAGCCCGCAAGGACGGGCTTTGGCCGGAAGGAGGCCATGGTACACCTGCGGGAATCGGCCAGCGCAGGGCCGGGGATGGGCCCCGCCCAGACACCGCCAGCCCCCCAGGAACACAGGCCGCTGTATTCCTCTGTACTTAGATGGACTTTATCGTACTAAAATCACTTTCTGTTTTAACCAGTTAAACATGCCTCTTCTGCAGCTCCATTTTTGATAGTTGGATAATCCAGTATTTGCCAAGAGCATGTTGGGTCTCCCGTGACTGCCGTCGCATCCGATACTCCATTTAGCTCCAGAAAGCAAATTAAAGAAAACTAAAGTAACACTTGTTTGAAAGAGATCATTAAATGTATTTTGCAAAGCCTAAAGTTATATATTTAACAGTTTTTATATGTTGTATATTTGTAGAAAATCCTATTTAACAATTACTGTGGCTGCCCTGGCCATCCCGAGCTCTGGGCTGAGCCGCGTGTATTCCTGAAGACTCCGTGGGGTGGAACGCGGTGGGAGGAGGTGCCTCAGCCTCACGGTGCCAGGTCAGAGAGGCAGGACTCTGGGAGAAGCAAGCCCAGAACCATGCACTGGTGTCTCACGGACGCATCCACCAGTGTCTGGGGGAAACCGGTTTCTTTTTACTAGGGGTGGGGCTCGGCTGCTCACCTCCCTTGGTCTCTGTGTAGGTCAGCGTTGAGTGTACAATATTTTGACACGCCTCTTGAGGTGGGTTCTGTTTCCGTGTTTCTTACCCCTTTTGCCATTTGTGGGTCTTGAGGCCAGTCTGCAGCCCTTCTCCCTACGTCCATGACCCCTCGTTCTCAGAAGTCCTCTGTCTTCATGTCGGAGGTCAGGGGAGCGGGATGGGCAGAGGCCCAGGGGGACGGCGGACACCCATGTTCTCCTGTCCCTCCAGTGAGGCCGGGCGGGGGGGGCCCTGAATAAGGGGACAGTTGTGATTTTTCCCTGGCAGTCCCATGCCAGGCTCCCTCATTCTCCTGGGTTTCTGCTCAAATATACTACCTACGAGCCCAATTAACATGAATATTATGCTAGTTCTATGCTACTAAAAATGCAAAAAAGGTTAAAAAATATATATAGACGCTGTTCCAGCAACCATAGACTAAAGATAGGAAAGGGAATTCATTTATTTAAGACCTTTTCCAGGGTCCACGAGGACGTCACTTACCCCTCCGTGACGCAGGTTCAGAGGTGTTTGTGGCCTGGACTGAAGAACAGCTGAGGTTGGGTCTCGTGGCAGAGGCCTGGCAAGGCGGCTCCTGGAGCAGGGCGGGGGGTCCCCGGGAGGACTGTGGCCCCCACGCCTCCAACCAGCCAGCGTCCCCACCACCTCCCTGTCGCCTGTTTCTTTTGAAAGTGTGTGTAGACACCTTCGAGGGCAGAGTCCGGGAGATTTAAGATGTTACAGCATTTTTTTTTCTCGTTTTACAGTATTCAATTTTGTGTTGATTCAGCTAAATTATGAAAATAAAGAAAAAATCCTTTGATAAGCATGGCTTTTGTTCCCTGGCCGTGGTGTCCTGGGAGAGGGGCTGTAGCCGGCGTGGCTGGTGGGGCCGGCAGGCAGGGGCCGGCACAGGGACCCCTGGGTCAGAGCAGATGTGAGATGTGGGCCTTTACCCTGGACACAACACCTGTGGCCCTCCCAGTGCCGCCAGCCCCTCCCTGTATGTGGACATGCTATCTATGAACACTGTAGATTTTTCTGTGGCCTGGCCCAAGCTAGTGGACAGTGGCTGGCTGCAGCACTGCTGGGGTGGCCGTCATTCCTGTGAACACCCCATGCACCCCACACAGAGGCTAGATCCTGGGTCTGTTCATCAGTCACATGCGTGGCCACGTGAGATGTCTAAGGCATCTTACTCATTTTCATGCCTGCCAGGAGAAGGCTGATGTCCACATGCATTCAGCATCCCCAGGTTCTCAGGAGCCGGCCCCACACAAGCCCTGGACACAGAGACAGCCTGGATCAGGGCTCCAAAGGACACCCATCGCTAAGAGATCTCTTTTCAAAGAATTCTCAGCTCTCTAACAAGCGGGGTTTAGAGTTCAGGCCATTTGTGCTGCCAGAGTCCACCTAAGGCCACCTGGTGGGGGTCACACCCGTCGCTTTTCTATTGCCCTTGGATAGATGTGGTGGGCGGGTTGGCCATGGCTGTCTGATGGTCTGTGTTTCATTTATTCCTGGTCTTTGGCACTGGAGGTATAGACCAGACCTAGCTTTTCCTGTGAGGCAGGGGCGTGTTCTGGGTGCCAGGGCCGCAGTGCCCAGGCCTCTTTGGTGGAGGCACATCCTGGTGAGCTGCCCAGTTCTGTGGTCAGTGCACAGACAGGATAGGGCTATGTGGCTGGGACAGGGGCACCAACTCTTCCCTCCTTTCTCAGGGGAGCTGTAGGAGGCCCGACTTGGCGTGGGGAGACAGCCAGCTTCTACAAAGAAGGCTGAATTATGCTGGGTGACAGCAGGCCAGGCTCAGAGACTGCCGACAGGGGTCTGGGCCTGGACCACTCTTCGTGTCCTGAGCCCCATGCAGGTTGGAAAAGGCAAGTCTCCCAGGGACGAGACACTAGAGTGCCCGGCCCTGGTCACTCCCTGTCCTGCACACTGCTTAAAGCGAGTCACTGCCTCTGCCTCTAGGAGGGGGGTGTGCTCCCTGTCCTGCCTGGGAACAGAACTGGCTCTATCCTGATGCCCTCAGGCCCTGCCGATGGCTAACCAGAGCTGCTGTCCATGGTTCCCCTACCCACCAGTGGGGCTGCAGGAAGACCCCTTGGACATCAGCCTTCTGCCACAAGTGATCTCAGCCTCGCCCTGCATCCTGGAGTGCCACACAGGGCCCTGGGCCAGCCGTGCTGCCAGATGAGCCTGTGAGTCTGCCTCGGCCTCACCTGCATCCTTTGCCCAGAGCCACCCACTGGCCATCCTGTAGCCCCACTGGGTTGGCTTTGCTCCCAAGCTGATGCTGTGACTTCAGGGCTATGTCCCTCTGTGGGTGGCCCTGCTCTGGGAGCCGGCTCGGCCGTCTGCCTGGGGGCGGGACGCGTGCTGTGCCTCTCCGTTCCTTCCACCCTGAGCTGGCCATGACCTCAGCAGCAATGAACTGGAGCCGCACAGGCCTGGGGAAGCCCAGCGCAGTGCTCTATATGGACAGTTCCACCCTGAGCCTGTTTTCCGCAGGTGAGTCAGGCCCGGGAGGCTTCCTGCAAGTGGAGGGTGACACCACATGAGGCTCCAGCTCATGGTGGTCCTGACCCCAGCCTGGCGCTTCCTCCCTGTGGTGCCCTAGGGTGACTGGGCGCTGGTGTCTCTCCCATACACACTCCCGCCACACAGAACTGCCCAGTGCCCTGTTGGCCAGCCTTGTGTCGGGGCTGGGTTCTGCTGCTCACATGGTCACTTCCCTGGGCCTCAGCTGCAGCTCCTAAAGGAGGGATGTGACCGCCCGCCTGGTGGGAGGGGAATGGCTGTACCTGAAGGTCTAGAGGCTCCAGTTCCATCCCGAAGCCAATGCCTCTGGCACACCCAGGGTGCCCTTTTGTGGCTGTACCTGTCTGGCCAGTCCAGGCTGTGGGGGGAATGTATGGGGACAGCCTGATGCCAGCAATGGGAATTAGGGGGAGGGGTCTTGATGGAGTGTGTGCGCACAGATGTGTGGGTGTGCACAAGCATGTATGTCTGGTGTGCACGCCTGCACATCTGTGTGAACCTATGCCCATTTTCACTGTCATGTGATGGGGTCCAAGGAAGTGCCATATAGAATTCCTGACCTACAGGGGCCACCAAGTTCCACCCAGATGCTCAGAGGGCATCCAGGCTGGGCTGACCCACCAGAGCACCCAGCACAGAGGCCAGGCTCTCTTTGTGCATATGCCCGGTGCCTCCCCTGTCCCTGCTCTGCCCTCTCCAGTGCCTCCCCTGCCCTGCCCTGCCCTGCCTGACTGCTCCCTGCCCAGTGCAGACACCACAGTAACCGTTCATCCTGGCATGCAGGAGGTGACTGCTTCAGCACCCTTGCTCTAAGCTGACCATCAGATTGAAAACCAGTGTCCACAAGGAATGCCAGGAGGTGAGGTCACCAAGAGTCCCCAGGTGCACACCCGGGGGCCCTCCATACAATGCTCCTTGGGTAGACCTTGGGTCAGTCTGTCCTGTGGTCTAAGCAGAGGGTGGCACCATGGCCTGGCAGGGCTGGTAGCCAGGACTACTGTGGGCTCTGCACCCACCCCCAGCGAGCCATGGAGCAGCCCTGGGGACGCAGCCCCCAGCCCCTACCCATATTCTCCCCTGAGGGGCTAAGAGAGGCTCCCCAGAGGTCCTGGGGGAAACCACAGGGAGATAGACACAGGAGGGAGTCAGGAGAGGGAAGGGAGTGGGCTCACAGCAGAGAGCCAGCAGCATCGTCTGGGATGCAGGCATGGAGCTGCAGGTGTGCAGGCTGCCCCACACAGGGCCTGGGGCTCCGGACAGTGCCTGGCACCCCGTGTACTCATCCCAGCATCCTCCTGTGGTGTCTTTCCCAATCACTTGGCCCACTAGCCCACCCAGCACTGCTCCGTCTCACCCGGACCTACAGGCTGCCTCCCCCAGGGCAAGCCTATGGGGATGTAGAAATGTCTACTGTTGCCCATGAACTCTCTCCAACCCTTGGAGACAGAGAGATGGGTGTGGAGATGTGCCCAGGCCCCCAGCACCTCTGGCCTGGGCCTTTTGCCAGTGCCATGTCTGCTGGCCGGCAACTTGGGGTCCAGGTGAGCCCCGGGAAGATGGGAGTCAGAGCCCTGGGATCTGGCTCCAGACATCCTCCAGGTCCTTGGCCACCCACAAGGCCTCAGGAGCAGGCTCTGGTCACACAGCATGAGCCCTGCTACTTCCCCCATCAGTGCCCCAGCCAGGGTCCCCAGCCCCAGAAGAACACCCCTTCTGAGCACTGCTCTGCTGGTGCTGGACATCAGGTGGTCCCCTGTGACTGCCAGGCGGACTGTCCTGGCTTCTTGCCTCCAGCGCCTGTGCCTGTGCCTGTGCCTATGCCTGTGCCTGTGCGTGGAGGCCTGTGCCTGTGCGTGGAGGCCTGTGCCTGTGCGTGGAGGCCTGCGCCTATGCGTGGAGGCCTGTGCCTGTGCCTGTGCCTGTGCGTGGAGGCCTGTGCCTATGCGTGGAGGCCTGTGCCTGTGCCTGTGCCTGTGCCTGTGCGTGGAGGCCTGTGCCTGTGCGTGGAGGCCTGTGCCTATGCCTGTGTCTGTGCGTGGAGGCCTGTGCCTGTGCGTGGAGGCCTGTGCCTGTGCGTGGAGGCCTGTGCCTGTGCGTGGAGGCCTGTGCCTATGCCTGTGCCTGTGCGTGGAGGCCTGTGCCTGTGCGTGGAGGCCTGTGCCTGTGTGTGGAGGCCTGTGCCTATGCCTGTGCCTGTGCGTGGAGGCCTGTGCCTGTGCGTGGAGGCCTGTGCGTGTGCGTGGAGGCCTGTGCCTGTGCCTGTGCGTGGAGGCCTGTGCCTGTGCCTGTGCCTGTGCCTGTGCGTGGAGGCCTGTGCCTGTGCGTGGAGGCCTGCGCCTGTACGTGGAGGCCTGTGCCTGTGCATGTGCCTGTGCATGGAGGCCTGTGCCTGTGCGTGGAGGCCTGTGCCTGTGCGTGGAGGCCTGCGCCTGTGCGTGGAGGCCTGTGCCTGTGCCTGTGCCTTTGCCTGTGCCTGTGTGTGGAGGCCTGTGCCTATGCCTGTGCCTGTGCGTGGAGGCCTGTGCCTGTGCCTGTGCCTGTGCCTGTGCCTGTGCGTGGAGGCCTGTGCCTGTGCCTGTGCCTGTGCCTGTGCCTGTGCGTGGAGGCCTGTGCCTGTGCGTGGAGGCCTGTACCTGTGTGTGGAGGCCTGTGCTGGCTCAGCTTGCACTATGCTTCGTCCCTGGCGCCTTCCTATTTGGCTGTTCACTTCTTAGAGGACACACGTGGCTTAAATACTCCTTCCTCTGCGCCAGGGTCAGGAATCACTCTAAACGTTTAGAGTCTAAAGTGATGACCACATACATTGTTTCGTCTCTGGAATGCCACCTAACTTTCTGCCAGCGCTGCAGGGAGGGAATTAATCTCCTTTGCCGGTGGACAGGTGGGTGGTGGGGGCAGCACCTCACGAAGCCCCTGGTGGTCCTGCCCTTCTTTTCTGGTAGCCTCCACTAGGAGACGGGAGACGCTTCCTTATGGGCCTGAGTCCAGGACAGCTCCCCGCAGGGGCTACTGTGCAGTCCAAGAAAGGCAAATCCAGGTCTGCCTTGCTGTGGAGGGACCCTCACAGGAAACCCACCCTGCCTACGCTGAGATGGTAAAGAGGACACTGCCCAGGGTGGCTGTGACAGGATTGGGACTGTCAGGAGCTGTCACCTGGCATGGTGAAGGCTGCAAGGGACACCGCCCATGGTGGGACAGCACTAGGAGGGACGCCTGGCTGCAAGGGACCCTGCCCATGGGGGGACAGCACTAGGAGGGACTTCCAGCTGCAGGGGACCCTGCCCACGGGGGGACAGACCTAGGAGGGATGTCCAGTTTGATGAAATTGACCTAGTGGGAACCTTGCTGAGGGCAGGCCGAGCCCTCGCAGGTGGACGGTGGGCTGAGGAGCTTGGGCACCTCGGGCTGGGGGCTGTCCCCAGACCATCTCAGTGGGGTTCTGCTAACATTGGCCTCTCTATGGTGGGCAGAGCCCTGGGTCAAGGCTCATGGGAACCAGGACCTGACTAAGTCTCAGCCGAGAGGGCTTGTCACAAGCCCTCTTTGGAGTTGAAATGATGCCTTCCAATCAACTCCACACCCGCCTACACGCAGCACCTGATCTGTGAGAGTTGTCTCACTTCTGCTGTGGGATTGACTTCCTGGAAGTAGAGAGATGGGACTCCCAGGAACATGGTATGATCAGGGTTTAGAACCTTGGAAGACACAAGAACAGGCTTCCCTGGGTGTGTGTTTATTGCAGGTCGGAGGAGGCTCCTTTGGAAAAGGAGCAAGAGTGGGTAGCCACAAGGTAACTCCTTCTGACTCTATACCAGACCTTGGTAATGTCTCTGCTCCACTAGGGATTATCCAAAAAGCCCAGAGTCTGCTGCAAAGCCCTCTACCTCCCTTGCGGGCAGGAGAGGTGGCCAGTGGGCATGTCCACCTCCAGGGCCTTTGATTTCAAGACAGTGCTCAGATGTCCACTTCGGCTTGGAGTGGACCACATGGCCCAGGCTTTTCTGGGACCTATCCCAAGGATTGAGGTCACACCAAGCAAGGCAGGTGAGAGAGACCGGGTCCCCTTCTGTGAGGTTTGGATGCCCCCAATCAGGGCTGAGCTCAAGCCCTGTGTCCTCAGGGCAGGGCAGGGCATGCCTGGTGTGCAGCTGGCTGGCTCTGGGCAGGGACCCTGGGAGGGAAGGGTGGAGCCACATCAAGGCACCCTGCGGCTCCTGCTAAGGATGGATGGGGAGCAGAAGACTGCAGACCTGCCTGTGTTGGCTGGACAAGAGGCCCAGCACAGAACCCCTCTCCCGCCCCCCATGCACTGTGAGCTCTGACGGGAGCACGCTGGACAGGGAGCACGCTGGACAGGGAACACGCTAGACAGAGAGCACACTGGACAGAGAGCACCCTCTTCCAGCCCAGGAGCCAGGTGGCAATAGAAGGAATCTAAAGCTATCCTCAGAGTGAGCTGAGAGTGTAAAAGCAGGTCCCCTCAGCCCTCCTGGACATGCCAGCCCCAGCATGTGCCACTGCCATCTGCCCCATTCTTCACAGGCCCCTGTCAGTTCCCATCCCAGCGCCACCATCATTAACAGCAAATATGACAGAGTCGCTAATGAAATCGATTTGGTCAAGTTATCAATTTAATTCCTAAAATGTAACCAATTTTCCCCCGTGTAGTCTACAAAGGCTCAGAGGCTAAATGTCATAAGTCACCATGAGGGAATGAGCCTTCTGACTACCCCATAATTAAACTGGCGTTTCTGCTTTAGATTCATAAACTTCTTCTTAATTAGGGCCTCAAGCCCCTTCAGTCATGGGAGCTGGGCAGGGCCCACGGCAGCCTGAGGTTATCTGCAGTGAACCTGAGGGCTGGGGGGAGTTGGGTGGGACTCCGATGCCCCAGGCAGCAGTGGGAGAGGGGGTCACAGCATGGACACCCAACTGCCTGGATGGCATCTGTCTGCTCATTCCCTCTCACCTGTAGACGCCCCCAAACGGGAGCAACAGGGGTAAAGGGGAGACTGTCTGACAGCACGGCCCAAAGATCAGCACAGCTGTGAAGGTGGTCCATCTAGAAGAGTGGCTCTCAACCTCCCTAATGCCACGACCCTTTAATACAGTTCCTCATGTTGTGGTGACCTCCAACCATAAAATTATTTTCATTTAGAAAGAACTGGGCAGGGCTAACCCAGTCGCTTCTCTCCAGAAGGACAGTCCACTCTGCTGAATCCTCTTGCTCCAAGGTGCTTTGGCTCCAGCGCCAGGACATAGGTAGGGTCCCGCCATTGGGCTGGCAGCCCCACCCCACAGGGACTCAGGAGGGGTGAGGTGGGGATGCTGGGGGGAGCAGTGTGGGAAAGGCTGGGCCCTCCTGGGGTGCATTTCTGCGGGAAGGAGAGGAGCAGAAAGCCTGCCCCACAGAACTGTCCACTCGGGCACATGTCATTATTATACCTGAAGCAATTGGAATAGAGAAACACCAGCACACGGAGTCCATATTAAGCAAGGGTCCTTTATTGATCAGTCGGGCCAAGAGCAGACTCACAACTCAGTCTCTCAACCCCTAGAAGCAGGGGTGGAAACCTTTTATGAGGGGCTTTTGGTAGGGGAGGGGGAGTCCTTAATGCAAGCCAAAGTTGACAAGAGCCAACACCTGGTGAGGGGAGTGGGGGTATTACTAGACTCTTTCAGCTGAGCTTCCTGTCTTACGGGGGGAGAGGGTTGAAAGCCCCCAGCTAGACGGAGCTGGGGTGTAACATCATCACCTGCGCCCTGTGTGATCCATGTTCTTAGGTTTGCCTCAGGCTGAGGAAGAAAGTTCCAGGAAATGGGGAAAATGCTTTCTAATGTAGCCATCCTGTCTCATTTGCTCACACATGTCTTAGTGATCCTTCCTGAGGGCCAAAAAATGCCATCCTTAGTGTCTGCCAGGAGCAGACCACAGGGCTGCCCAGCAGAGCCACATCAACCACGCTCCTGCAGTGGTCATGGACCTCAGGGTGTGGACAGGCCTCATTCCTTTGCCCACTGAGTGAGTCCCGGGCTTGGCCTCCTGCAGAGAGAACGGTTGTGTGTCTGGCCCCAGGGCTGTGGCCTCTGGGCAGGAACAGCCGCCCTATCTGGGCACAGGGCTCATGCTGGCAGCAGAAAGGCCCAGGCCAGTCTCAGCCTCCGTCTGCTGCTCTGGCTCTGGGACTCTGTCCTCCCTGGAACAGTACACTGGTCATATTTGTTCTCACACTGCTGACCACCCTGCCCACCTCACTGGGTAAGTTATCACACATGAGGAGCAGCTGGCCTGGCGCAGCAGGACCAGGGGCTGCACCTGAATCGCCCTCCCCACTCGGCTCACTCGGCTGCTACGCGCTGTCCCCACTCAGCATTTCCTCCTTGGTCTTTATTTGCTGTTGGGACAAAATGATGCCACATTGAAGGGACCATAGTGTGTGGCCGCCATGCCCTGCTGCCCACGTGGGGGTGTCCAGCTAACTCCTCCTGGATATGCCCTGCTTCTGCACGTTAGTCACCTGTGCAGGTTAGATGTCCCAGGAATATTCTATTGATTGATTGACACATACCACCCACCTCCTGAGGACCCCCTGGGACAGGCCACACACTGGCATCATCAAGATGTTGCTTATCCCCAGAGGAGCACCCACATCTCCACCCTGGCTGTGGGCCTGGGGATGGGCTTTGGGCCTTACTCGCCCAGTGCAATGAGCCTATGAGTGTGGCAGTGACTGTCACCTTGGGTAGAGCACTGTGGTGTCATAGCTCATAGTAACCTCAAACTCCTAGGCTCAAGTGACCCTCCTGGCTCAGCCACCTGAGTACCTGGGACTATAGGCACCCATCACAATGCCCCGCTAAGTTTCCATTTTTAGTAGAGATGGGGTCTCACTCTTGCTCAGGCTGCTCTCAGACTCCTGAGCTTAAATGATCCTGCCTTGGTCTCCCAGAGTGCTGGGATTATAGGCATGAGCCACCGCACCTGGCCAGAATGCTTATTTATTTTTAAGCTAGAAATTAAGCTAGTGATTTCGTGTCTGAGCTCTGAATCACCTTCTGAGGGTAGATGTTCAGAACATAGTTGAGTTTCCTAAAGTTTCTGCTGCTGCTCTGACTGGGCTCTGCCTGCTGAGATGCCTGTGGACTCAGACCTGGGAACAGAAGCTCTCCCTCCCTGACGTCCGTTCCTCCACACTCTTCACCAGTGGCAGTTTCCCAGAATTGTTCCCCTAAATGTAAAGCCAGGAAGAGTTCCGCTGTCATGACTGTGGTCCGCTCTCAGGACATAGCCACCAACCGACAAGAAGCTGACTCCCTAGTCCATTTCCTACCCAGGTTTTGACAGCGCTCCGCCACCCACCTCCTTTCATTTCATTCTTAGTATTCTCAGGCAGCTGGTTTTTGCATTTTGTCCATGGTTTGTAGTTTCCTTTAGCAATAGGAGGGGTTTGTTGAGGCTCGCGCTGCCACACCAGAGCAACCGTTCCCAAGTTTTGCTATGTCCTGTTTGTATCGTAAATCTGCTCTGGACCTGTATTTCATTGTTATTATTATTTTGAATTCAGGAGTTATTTAGCAATGGTATTTCAATTTCTAAATATATGGGTTATTTTTTAATTTAGCTTTTTTTTTTTTTAATTGAGGCACAGTCTCACTTTGTCACCCTTGGTAGAGTGCTGTGGCATCACAGCTCACAGCAACCTCAAACTCTTGGGCTCAAGCAATTCTCTTGCCCCAGCCTCTCTAGTAGCTGGGACCACAGGCGCCACTCATAGCACCCAGTTACTTTTTGATTGTTTAGCAGGCCTGGTCCAGGATCGAACCCTCCAGCCCTGCAGCATGTGGCCGGCACTCTAACCACTGAGCTCGGGCGTCCAGCCTGTAGTTCAGCGTTTTGTTTTGAATTTTAGTTGTGTGGTTGTCAAATGTCATGTTCTGCATTCTGGGTATGTTAATATAGAGATGCTTCTCAAAGTGTGATCGAGCTATATCTCCATAAATCCAACATATATTAAAAATGTAGTAAATAAAAATGCATGCAATCTACACACACCTAATTTACCAAACATCAAGTTCAGGCCACCCAACCCTCAACCCGGTCAGAGCAGTCTCGCATTAGCCTGCAGCTGGTCCCAGTCTTCTAACACAACACCCATGAGATAGGGAATATCTCTTGTAATTTATTGCACGCTTACTGAAAGTGAAAAACAGAATTTCTTTTCCATCATAAAGTCAAAAAAAAGTTACACCAACCCGTCCTGAGTCAGGGACCACCTGTTTTAGGCGCACATTGAGGCCTGTTTGTGGTCTCCAGCACGTGACTGAATTTTGTCTTTTTAATGCACACTGGGGGGAAGCATTTCAGTGCCTGGATGGTGAAGCCTGATCATGTCCACTTGAGCTGTCCTTGCTGGTTTCCCCTCTGACTGGCCTATCCACAGAATGTACTAGAATATCCCACTGGAATAGTATTATACACCTCTAATTTATGGATTAGAGCATGCATATTGGGTTATAATTTTTTCCTGTAGCTCCATTAATTTCTTTTTTTTATGTTTTGGTACATTGTTTTTATTAAGAGTATGCATGGTAAATATTGCTTTATTGTATTGTAAAGTAAGAGACATATCTCTACGTCCTAACCCTCTCCATTAAAGGTCAGTTTTGGGTTAAGGCTTATTTGGTGTCGTCGATGTGGTTACACTCAGCTTCCTGCGTTTGGCATTTTTCTGGTAGGTATCTTTTCACTCACAACAGATCTGTAGCTTTGAGGTGTGACTCCTACAATCACCACGGACTGAGCCTTCCAATTTCAGTCTGGTTCCATCATACAATCTTACAAATATTTTGTTTTAGGGGGTTTTTTGGGCAGTTTTTGGCCGGGGCCAGGTTTGAACCTACCACCTGCGGCATATGGGGCCAGTTCCCCTTCTCCTTTGAGCCACAATCTCACAAATATTTTGATGAGAATTGCATTGAATTTACAAAGTGGGACAACTGAATGTTAAAGACACTGGGGCTTCACACAGCTGAGCAGGGGGCGCGCTCCCTGGTTTGGCGTCCACTGTCCCTCAGGAACGGCCTGCAGTTCCTCCCTCGCAGACCTCCGTGACTTAAAGTTTTGGTCCTTTTATTTGACACATAGAAACTTTGGGAAACTTTTACAAATTTTACTAAAATGCCTGTTGATACAATACAATTGTTTGGCAATTTCTTTTCCTTTTAAGTCTTTACCTCTTTTTTGTTTGTTTGCTTGTTTGTTTTTTTCAGTTTTTGGCTGGGGCTGGGTTTGAACCCACCACCTCCGGCATATGGAGCCGGCGCCCTACTCCTTTGAGCCACAGGTGCCGCCCTACATCTTTTTTTTTTTTTTCTTACTCCACTGGAATGGAATATCCTTGACCTGTTTCAGATTTTAGAAGAAAATGTGTGATGGTTATTATAAATGTTTATAGATCATAAAAGTCAAGTTTAAAATGGTTTTCCTATTTGTACTTTTCTCACTTATTAAGAACAGGGTTAACTTTTTAAAATGTACTTTTCTGTATCTGTTTCAATAATTATATGGGTTTTATGTGGTGAATTACAGCTTGTGTTGTTAATGAGTTCTTGTACTCCCAAGAAACCCCAATTTAGTCATAAATAATTTTTTAGTGGGTTACCACATTTGAATTCTTAATAATTTGAATGATTTTTTAAAAATCTATGCTCATAAATTATATTGACCTACAATTTCCCTTTTTCAGACTGTCCTTGCCTGGCTTGGGTTCAAAATTATACTCACTTCATAAAATGAGTTCTTTCATTTTTTTATAGTCTGGAAAATTCTTTATGAAATTGGAATGATCAGTTCATTGACCGGGAGAAGCCACCACTTAAAACCACCGTGCCTCTTTTAAAAATTGAAAATACAGCTTTGAGTGGACTTCAGAAGACTGACCCAGTTTCCTTCATGGTTATGGGTCTACTTGCTGATTCTTTCTGGGTCATTTTTTGAAGTTACATTTCTTTTCCAGAAATATGCCTAGTTTAATTAAGTTTTCACATTTATCGGTACAAATTTATTTATAGTTCTTTTATCCTTGATGTCATTTTTGGGAAATTCATCATGTAATCAAAATTATATATGAATGGTTTAGAGAACAGTAAAAAATGAAGCTCCCAATCCTCCAGTGCCCGTGTTAAGAATCAGGTCCCACCAAGTACCTCGGAGACCCCCTTGTCCATGCCCCATCTTCTGTCCGAAAGCCCTCTCCCCAGAGCTATCTTTGACCTGAACTTGTGCAAATCATTTTCTAATATTTCTTTATGCTTTTATGGTCTAAGAATGTGTCCACACAGACTGCATCATTTAGTTTAAGATGTGAGTGTTAAGGACAAAACTAGCTTCGTAAGGGAAGAGTAACAATCCTGCTACTTAGACCAGCATTTTTCAATCTTTCTTTTTCTCACAGCACACGTGAACTTATAGTTAAACTTCCTTGGCACACTTAAATTATGTTGATCACACAAAAAAAGAGTTTTTATATATATACACACACACACTTTTTATGCTTTGAGCTACTTTTGAAAATAATTTAATTAATGGTGTTTAAAAATCCCTGTGGCATACCTAAGATCCTCTCACAGCACAGTGGGCACGCCAGTTGAAAAATCACTGATTTAAATGATTAAGTCCAGGGATCAAGCAAAGAGGGTTGTTAGGGTAAAGCCTGCTCTCAGCTTCTTGGAGAGCTCAGTGGGGCCCCCAAGAGCAGCTTTTACTCCGACCCCAAGGACTCACGGAGTTGGGGCACCTGGTGGAGGCAGTACACAGACCAGGAGGAATCCGGCAGGGAAATGGGCTTCTGTGGATCCCCACGTCCTCCCCCAGCTCTCAGGATTCAATCAAAGAACAGCAAGGCTGTGAGTGGGATTCAGCTCAAGGGAGGAGAGTGGGGAGGTCACTGACTCACAGCCAGTTAAGCCTCGGGGAAGAATCCTGAGAAGGTACTTGGTACTCGGGTTAAGAGATGGGATGACAGTGATGAGGCTGCCGGTTAACTGGAAAGTGCCTGCTTCTTGGATACAGATGCTCCTGGGCGGCTGAGTCCCAATGAGGCAGGGTGCAACTTCCCTGGGCTGGGAAGGCCACAGCCACCTGCCTCCGTCGTGGGGTCTCCGGCATCCTGCACCATGTCAAATTCCCTGCAGGGCTAGGCCCTCAGTCCGGTGGGCACCACCTCCAGAGCTCCTTGAGAAAGGGTTCACAGGAGGCAATTTTTTGAGATCTCACCTACCCAAAGTGGTTTTTATTTCAATACATGTTCAAGAGTTTGGCTGAATATTTTCCTTCCAACTTTTGAAGGTAGTGCTTCATTCATGGAGTTCTGGATCCCTGGGTGGCTGTTGGGAACCCAGACTTTTTGAATCTCGCTCCGTTTGTGTGGCCTTTCGCTCTATGCCGATTGTGGAATATTCTCTTTGTACTCTGGTTTGGAATGTCAGGATGAGATGCCGAGGCGTGGCACGGGTACATTTTCATTTGTGTTCTGGATTTTTATTGAGTCTTTTAACTCTATCAGCGTGGTGCTCTCTTTCATGACTTCTCTCAGTGTTGGACCTTGCAGATGGATCGGAAAAATTAGATCTTCTAATATTTTTTTAATCTTTTTGTCTTTATCTCTGCTACCCTTTTGTAAGGCTGGCTCACGGTGAGACTATCTCAGCTTTATCTTACAGACTTTCTATAAAGTTTTCTGTTTTGCTATTGTGTTTCTAATTTTCAGAGGCTATTATGTCACTGTCCTCTCAGTGTTCTCCTGTTTCACGGACAGCTCCTTGATCTTTATCACTGAGTAGTTCCCTTGCGTCTTTGCATGGACAGCTCCTTGATCTTTATCACTGAGTAGTTCCCTTGCGTCTTTGGCGTCCAGCAGCTTTGTCTCTCCCTCCCTCCCTATCTTAGTGTTCCCCTCCCCCCTTCCTTCCTTTTTTTTTTAAATTCTACAGGATAAGTCCAATATTCTGACTGCAGCTTGGGATACAGATTTCTCAGCTTCAAAATGTCTTTCTCTTCCCACTTTTTCAGATTTTTTGAAATAATTTTCAGATTAAAAATAAATTCTATAATATTTCAGTGGCATTTTGAGAAATTTGCAAAAGTAGATGGAATGTGAGCCAACATTTTAATATGATAATTGTCTTTTTTTTTTTTTTTTTGCAGTTTTAGACCGGGGCTGGGTTTGAACCTGCCACCTCCAGCATATGGGGCTGGCGCCTTACCCCTTTGAGCCACAGGCACCGCCCAATCTTTAAAAACATGATATGATCTTCTAGATCTATATAAGTCCCTTTTTATACTCCTAGCATTGTACTAGTCATGGTTATTCAATAAACTTTTAGTGCTTTGAATTAAAAAAAAATAAATTTCGTGGTCACTGTCAATTTCGCTTACTTCCCCCCCCACCTTTGGTCTAAAGATCAACATTTAACTTCGGGAGCCCTCATGGTTTTTTTTTTTAAGGTTTCTATTTCATTAATTTATGCTCATTTCTTCTTATTGCTTTTATTTTGATATTTTTAAATCACCCCACAGCATTTTATTTGTGCTTTATCCCAAACGCCTTAGCCAGGGCCCAGCCCTTGGGTTTGCTGTCCTCCCCCAGACGTGGGCTCCCCGGCACGCACCGTCCCTGGTTTTGCCTCAGCGGCTTCCAGCGCAGTTGGACACGCAGCATCTTTCTTACTATTTAGATGTAAGTACGGCAGAATTTCCATTCAAAGCAATTTGGAACTCTCTCTCTGGAATGGCCATCAGAGCTGTCATCATAGAAGGTCTGACTATTAAGTTCACAAACTTGTCCTAGAAAAACCACTATGAAGGGCAGACCAGCTTCTGGCCTCTGTGCAGCTTCCAGAAGGGAGCCCGCAACGGGAGCACAGTGACTCAGCACTGAGGTGTGTAACACTCTGAGGATGAGTTTGAGAACTTGATTATCACACTCTGTATGTGAATCCTATATCCTGTTTGCTGCCCATATCAAAAGTGTTATTGCTTTTATCTGTTTTTGCTACAGAAGCATTCCACAGCAGGGGTGTGTGCCAGTTTGTTTAACTGTTTTACATGTGTGGGTTTTAAGGTGTCTGTCATTAATCTGAAAGGTAGTTAAGTTTACAAATAAATTCTGTTTCACGTCAGCATTTTGTTTGTCTTGAAATGTGCTGAGATTTGACTTGGAGGTCAATTTTCTTAAGTGTTCCATGTACACCTAGACTGTCCTGAAACTTTTAAGTGCACAAATCCAGGTCCACGTTCGCGTGATGGGTTTGTCAGCTGTGCTGTTCCCGTCTTGCCTGTGCTTATACATAGTTTTGTTGTCATTATGTACCGGAAACCTTCTAGTGAGGGGCACGTTTCTGTTCCTCCTTGAGACCCTGTTTACTTTGGTGCTATCAAGTTTGAAGCTATGTTATGTGAATACTGTATGTTCCCTGGGTGCATTTAATGTTTTCACTGTACAGTGGCTCTCCTCATCTCTAGAACTTTCCTTCTGCTCTTAGCACAGCTACACCAGGGTGACTACAATCTCCATTTGCTTCCAAGGTCCATCCATCTCCTTACTTACAAAGTATGTCTTCTTAGCTTGCAGGTTTGTCCCGTATTTAGTATATGACTATTTGTAAAAAGGTCTTTACGTTTTCCATAATTAGTTATATTTGAATATTTTCTATGTGCACACAAACTTATGTTGTCTTATTTCCTACTGTATCCAAGTTTCTGTGCAAACTCTGCTTCCTTGCTTTTTCTTGAAAGCAATTACTCTGTGTGTATGTGTGCACGAAATGCACTCACCTCAGAGAGCCAGCACACAGCCCAAGGGGGGCCTTGAGGGAGAGATTCCTGGAAGCTGGAAGGTAAAAGAGACAGGTAAACCAGGCACCTTGAGAGGAGGGTACTGTCTGTCAAGGGACCCAGCAGCTCAAGGAGACCTCACGGGAGGGGACCTGGGGAAGAGACTCCATCACCTCATCTCTCTCTGTTCCATCTCTTTGATCTCATCAGCCTCCCCATTGGCTAAATCTGGCTACAAACCAGGGGTCTGGAGAGCCTGGGGGCAAGCAAAAGATGCCCAGCTTAACTGACTAGATAATTATTCTCGTATATTTTATTAATCACCTTTATATACTTGAATAATACAGTCATATCTCTGTTATTTGGTTTACAAGCTTAAAATCACGTCTGTTGATCCCCTGTACTAAGAATGACGATGAGATCATTATTTAATCAACCTCCAACTTGCCCTTCTCATCCATCTGCTGCTTAGTTAATTACGTAATTATTTCTGCATTGTTATGGCTTACAATATTCATTGTCCATTCCATAACTAACATTTCTACACTTTCTGTCTCAATGGTAATTCACAAATCTTTACTAAAGCCCCAGTTCATTTGTCACAACTTCTTGAGCAAGTTTCTAGCTGGCTGACTCTTATCCTTTAGCAGTAATGTCTTCAAGAAAGTTTGTGGAAGTTCTTGAATCTGAGCAAGACCCATCTCTTTACTTTATACTTGAATGGTAGCTTAGCTGGGTATAAAATTATTCTGTGGTCTTTTTTTCATCTAAATCTTTATAGCTATTGCTCCACACTCTTTTGACATTGAAGATTTTAATGGAAAAATACTAAAATCGCTCAATATTGTTCCTTAATATTTGCCTAAATTCTATTTTTGGGAGGGGAATGGGTTTGAATTCTCACGATGCGGTTCTTTAGCTTTCAAGTCCAGTAACTGCATGTCCTTTTCTCCAAGGCTAACAACTCTATGTGTACTGGAAATATTTTTTATACAGTTATCATATTCTCTCTTATATTTAAAAACTGAAATTATTTCATTTTTCTTAAGATTTTATGCCACTTTCCTCCCTGGTTATGACGGGTCTTTTCTAGGAAGGCTTTATTGCCTTCGTCACTCCTTCCCAAGGTCTAGCAACTGATTTTAATTTTTTCTTTTGTTTTTTTATCGCTTCCACAGGCTCTTTTGTCTTGGATTTTAAGGTCCTGATTTCCAGATTCATCATAATTTTTTTTAACTATAATCTTTAAACCCATGTGATACCATCTTTTTCTTCATAATATTTTTCCAGTCTTCTCATAGCCCAGTTTTTTTTCCTGTGGTGTAGTTTAAGACCCCTCCTCTACATTATTCCTATTATTTCTTGTTACTATTATTTTTGTTTCAGTGAAGAGACCTATTCTGAGGCCAGTGTCATCCCAGGATGGTGTGGAGACAGGACCCGACCTGTTGACTAGGAGCTTGTCTCCCTTCTCTGGCTCATAGTGATAACAGATTGTGTGAGTGAGTGTGTGTGTGTCTGCAGGCCCGTGTGTGGTATTTCATGTTTATAGGAGCTGATCTAGACTTAATTTCTAGATCAGCTCCTATAAACATATAAGCTAGTATTAACTGATATAAGCTTAATTCTCAGCTAATATTAACTGCTTAATATCAGCAGTTTCGGCACCATCTCCTCACGTGTGACACTGGCTGTCTCTCACAAAGATGGTGGGTTGTGCTTCTCTTGGTTCTGGCCCAGTCTTGTAGCCATCACATTGTCAGTAGTTGAGAGAATCTTGTGTGTCCAGCCCAGATTCCTCTCTGTCATTTCACAGCAGCAGATGTAGGTAGTGGTCCCTGAGTGAGCCAACTGCCTTGGAGAATACGTGAGTTCTCCTTCTCCTCAGGTCTGTGGGGACAGGCCAGACCTCATGTTCCCTGTGTGATCGTAGCCCTTGCAGGGTTTTGGTTATTTAAATGAGTAACGAATGCCCCTCATTGCCCCAGGCTGCTGTCCACTCCTTTCCACTCTCCTCGTTTTCACGTGGATCTGGAAAGGAGAGAAACACATGGCCACATGACTCCAGAGCTAGAAAAGTCTGTCCTGGGAGAGGAGGGACTCTCAGAGCTTGGGAATGGGGGGTGTGGTCCCAGGGCTGCTCACTCCAGGGTTGTGTGGGCACCGAGGATACAGCCTTCGTTGGCCAGACCCAAACCCAATCCTGATACCGACATACTTCAGGATGTGAGACAGTAAAAGGTACTACTGCAGGTGAGGTGCAGGCCAGGGGTGGATCAGGGTAGGGTGGGGCGGTGCAGGCCAGGGGTGGGGCAGGGTGGGGGGCAGGGTGGGGTGGGGCGGTGCAGGCCAGGGGTGGGCACAGGGGTGTGTATCATGTTGGGGGTTGGGAGGTACAGGCCAGGGTCCGTCACAAGGGCAGGGGCAGGATGCAGTTCCTGAGTTTAGGGTGCATGGCAGGGCCCTATGTCCAGAGGAGGACAGGGAAGCCCACACAAAGACCTAAAGGAGGTGGGCATGAGCCCTGAGGGTGGCTGGCAAGGAGGCCTCAGGAGGGGTCACCCTGCTCTAGTTGCAGAAGGAGACGGGGGAGGACGGGTGGCAGGAGTCCAGGTCAGAGAGTGGTGGGAACTGAGTCTGGCAGGGTCAGCTCCTGTGGGCTCTGGCTGTCCCGAGGAGGAAGCACTGCTCCCTCTGGCTGCTGTGGGGCCATCACTGTCTGAGATGAGAGCAGAGGCTGGCCTGGAGGAGCTGGGCCTCACAGAACCAGGACAAGACCAGGACAGGGTGTGTGTGTGTGCTGGGTAGTCATCCACTCACATTTGGTGGGTGCCGGGAAGCTGCTCCCTGAAGCCATGGACATGCCCCTAGGGTAAGAAGCCCAGGGAAGGCAGTATTGGGGCTGATCAGACTCTAGTCCAGGTAGGAGGTGAGCGCAAAACGGGAGATTAACCCGTCCACTTCAAGGTGGGCTGCCCATTTGCCCAGCCAAGGTGTCTGATGTAAAATCATAAAATGGGTCATTTGCCTTTATTTTCTTGTAACCTTGGACTTGGCAAGACTCTGAGAAACTTACTTGAGATTTAACTCAGAGCATCATTGAGGAGCTGGCTGCACACTTCCCACCACCTGCGAGTACAGCCTTGCCCCTTCAGCTGTTACCGGAGGTCCTGCAAGGCACATGGCCCCCAGCGGCTGGGGCTGTCACCCTGCTCCCCTCCTGCTCCCAGGCCAAAGGAGAGACACTGCCATGCTGAGCCACGTGGGACCTGATCCTCACTTCCTGCAAGCCATCTAACACCCTCTCGGGCAGACACCATTCAGATTCCTGTCCCCCAGAGGAGCAGGCAGGGCTAGTGAGACACCCTGAGCAGCACAGCCATACAGCCAGCATGGGCCCCCACGCAGTGTGCGGCCATTCTGCCCAATGGTAGAGCCAAGTCTCTGTGCCTATGAGGCTCACATAGCAGGTGCAGCCCGTTACCCAGAGACCAGAAACTCTAAGACTCCACATCTGCTCAGTGTCCAGGCAGCTATAGGGACCCACTGGGATTTGAGGAAAGAAAGAAAGAACAGAAGAAGAAGGGAAAAAATTAACCATTTCTTGAGCCACATCAGAAGCAATTTCTCAGAGCCAGGCTGAGCTTGCGGGAGATTATCTGCAGGGCTGACCCCACGAGCACCCCAGAGTGGCAGCTTCAGAAACAGACACTCTTTCCTCATAGTTCTGGAACCAGACGTCCCCGGTCACAGTGTCAGAGGTCTGGACCCTCCTGCAGAGTCTCCTTTAAGGGTCATCCTTTAGTGTGGTCTGATAAGGACACATGTTAGGTAGGATCACATACGTGACTTCCTTTTGACCTTATTACCTCTTTGAAGAACCTATATCCAAATACTGTCTCTTTTTGAGCTGTTGGGGGTTAGAGCTTCTACACACGAATTTGGAGGGCACAGTTCAGCCTCTAGCAGGTACTGGTCAGCACTGCTACCTGAGAGTGGCCTGAGGCCACAGGACATAGCCCCCAGTGATTCCTGAGCTCAGATCTGACATGTGGCCCTGGCTCTGAGCATGGGTGGGTCTTCAGCATCTGAGGCTGCCCCATGTGTATGCTGGCTCTAAGGTCACTGAGGTGAGAGGGCATGGCCCATTCCCAGGAAACAGCAGGTTCCACCCTGGGGCTGGGACAGAACAGGACCCACAGTCCCACATCCAGGATGGAGGCCCCATCCCACCCGGGCTGCTATGCTGGGCAAACAGCTCCTAGTTTGGGTCCTAGAAGGATGCAGAGCCCATGTGTGGGGCCCCTGCTCATCTGCTCTTTGCTGTGGCTTCATCATTATTCTCAAGGATCTGTTTTTACAATGACAGCAATCACAGCAAACCTACACTTACCCCTGGGTGCAGGCCAGGCCCCTGTTCTGGGTCCTGGGGGCTCTACTGGGCCCTGCACAGGTATTGTGAGGAGTCCAGGCCCAGCAGTATGACCTCCCTCACCAAGGGACACAGGGGGACTGGTCAGTGCCGTCCACCTGGCTGCTGAGTCCAAGCCTCCAGCACACAGCCACACTCTGCCTCTCCCACCGCCTCAACATCATTCCTGAATAATTTAATTATTTAAGCAGTGCTCAGATGTACAGACATTCCTTGAAATGTAGAGGAGAAATGGGAACAACCTGCCACTGCCCACTGGGAACCTGTCTGACTTTCCTGGGGGGGGGGGAGCCAGCGTGTGGCTGATTCCTGATTCCTGGCAGATCTCATGGCTCCTGTGGCCCGTCGGGATCAGGCCACTGGCCCGTCAACACCAACATGAATCAATAAACTGTGGTTATGTTCAGTGATAGAAGTGAATTAACCACAGATCTGGGAAAAACAGGGTATCTGTCCCATAAAACCCACAATGCTGGCAGGGGGAGGAGGTGTGAAAGGGAACGGAAGACATTCTTCTATTTGTATAAACTCCAGTGAGAGGCAGAAAGGGCATTGCTTTTCAGGGATGCAGATGTGGGTGGTGGAACTAAAAGGAAAACCGAGAAAGTTGTGGCCAGAGAACTGAGGAGGCCATTATCTCCAGGAATGGGGAGAGGAGGACAGGTGGGTGATGGGGCATCCCCAGCTCAAATCCCCCTCCTAAAGCTGCACAACAGCCCAGGGGTCCTCAAGTTTGCTCAGAGCTCTGCCCCGAGGTCCACGGGGGTCTGGGTCAGAATCCTACCCAAGCCCTCCCATTATCTCCAGGAATGGGGTGGGATAGGATGGGTGGGTGATGGGGCATCCTCAGCTCAAATCCCCCTCCTAAAGCTGCACAAGGGCCTGGGGATCCTCAGGGTTGCTCAGAGCTCTGCCCTGGGGTCCACAGGGGTCCGGGTCAGAATCCCACCCAAGCCCTCCTGTGGGTTCTGCCACATTCAGTGACTTGCTGAACCCCTGCCTCAGTTTCCCCATCTGTACTGTGGGACTATTAATGCTACTTTGTGCACTGGGTCCCTGTGAGGTCTAACAGCTCCCTCCATGCAATGCTGGGCTCCCAGCAAGAGGCCAGAAGCCATAACAGACAGCTGGTGCGGCTCGAACTGTGGCCCCCTCAAAACATATAGGGTCTCTGAAGACCAAACCAGGTAAAAACAGGTACTAGGTTAGGGTGGTGCCACATCCAGTAGCTGGTGTCCTTAAAAGGAGAGGGAAATTTGGAGAAACAGACATGGAGACGGGGGCAAGAAGATGGGAGTGGAGATCAGAGGGTGCAGCCAGAAGCAGAGAGACCCCTGAGACAGGCAGCCGTGGCAGGAGGGGCCGTCCCCTAGAGTCCTTGGGGAAAGGGGGGACGCTGACACCTGCCATGGATGTCCGGACTCCAGAACCAGAACAGAGTGAGTTCTGCTGTCATAGTCACCCACTTGTGGTGGTGTGTTACCACAGTCCTTGATAAGACTTGCAAGGACAGGGCACTGCCTCCAAGGACTGCACCCTCGCTGGGACCTCATATGCCCTGCTCTCTGCTGTAAGCTCAGCACCTGGAACATCTGGGCACAGAGCAGACAGAGGTGCTGGGTCAAAGCCTGCCCTGTGCAGGCCACAGACTCTGCTGGGGGTTGACACCCAGAGCGTTCGGTGTCACTGAGCCCCTGTGCCGTGTCAGCTTCAGCAGAAATGCCACCTGTTATTATAACCACAGAGGGGCCAGGTGTTCACGTACAGGCTTGCTGTGAGGAACATGTTGGCATGTTCACCCTGGATCCTTGGCAACTACGGCATGATGGGCCCATGGCTGTGGCACTGCCAGGCAGAAGGGCACCAAAGGCTGGGCATTTTGACATCTGCTGCATGTTACTGACGTTCCCTCTGGAGGACAGAACCTCTGAGGAGCCCCAACCCGAGGGGAGAGTGCCTGTTTTTCCCACACTGGTGCCCAAACCAGGGATTATCCTTCTTTTTAATCTTTGCCAGTTTGCTAACAGAAAAAGGTATCAATGGCTTTGTTGCTATAATTTGCATATCTTTGATTGGTATTGAGTTTGAACATCTTTTCATATGTTTATTTGCCGTTTATCTTTCAAAATGCCAGGCTGCCCCCTGCAGTCACCTAGAACAGGGGCCTGGGCAGAAGTTGGGACCGGCTGTGGGTGCTTGGGTGCTGGTAGCCCCTGTGTGGTGTGACACTGCTGTCACTCGAGCTCCTGCGCCCTCTGTGCCCCCTGACTGGCCTCTTTAGGAAGCTCTGACAGAGCTTGGCCAGGCCTCAGTTCCAGGAAATTTGCATTTTAAAAGAGAACTCTGTTCCAGACTAACCAATCCAGGGCGGCACCTGAGCAGCAGGGACTCAGCTCTGGAGCCTCCAGGAGCTGAATTAGCAAATGTGGTGTGACACGATGGCCACAGCTCCAACAGCCTCTGCCTACCGTCCCTGCCCAGCCCCAGCAGCCCAGCACATCTGGAGGTGAACGGAGCAGTGACTAGATGATTCTTGGTCTTCCTTCCCTGAGGGTGCCCGAGGCCAGGCACCTCCCTGGAGGTGGCTAGACCCAGGGAGCCCCAACCAGCAGAACTGGCCCTTTGGAAGCCCCTCGAAGCTCCCCTCAGACTAAACCCTGCCCATGCTCACCACCACCACATCTTCCCCATCAAAGCCCAATTTGCTACTGTCTCCTTCATTTCTTGTTCTACAAGCCGCCTCATTCTACTTTAGCGGTTTTATTTTCTGGTCAGTCACATAGAGCTCATTAAATGGAAGATAGAGCTTTTCATGAAACATGTAGAGGAAGCTGGATTATTAATTTCAAAATTAAAAAAATAATAATCTTGGCAATGAAATGCACTGTCTGTTCATAAAACTCACCCAGTGTCTGAGGATAGAGGATTTGCAACAGTGCAGCTGGAAGGTGGGTCTTTGCTTCTCTGGATCCGAAGTCCACCCAGCTCCCGGCTGTCCAGAGGAGGACCCCCTCCCCAGTCCCCCTGCACCTACAGGGCAATCTTCCTAGGGCACATCTGCATCAGGAACCTACAGACCCCAGGGGCAGCTCAGCCCTCATAGGCCCATTAGGGATTTTCTAGGGACACAGGCTGGGAAGCGGCGATTATCAGCCACAGTGGCAAACCACAGCCCTGGCTCCGGACCACAGCTGAGGCAGAGAGGGTGGACCTCAGATTCTGCGTGCAGGGTGGACAGCGTGTGGCCTGGGGACTGAACTGTGTGGAGGACACAGCCCAGAGTGTGTTACAGTGCCAAGAAGTCAGGAGGTGCTCACACACATAGACTTACACACACGCACACATGCATACACGCACACTGGGAAGTCAGGAGGTGCTCACACACATAGACTCACACACACGCACACATGCATACATGCACACTGGGAAGTCAGGAGGTGCTCACACACGCACACACACGCACACACACACTGGGAAGTCAGGAGGTGCTCACACACGCACACACACTGGGAAGTCAGGAGGTGCTCACACACATGCACACACACACTGGGAAGTCAGGAGGTGCTCACACACACGTGCTCACAGACACTGGGAAGTCAGGAGGTGCTCACACACACGCACACACACACTGGGAAGTCAGGAGGTACTCACACACATGCACACACACACTGGGAAGTCAGGAGGTGCTCACACACACGCACACACGCACTGGGAAGTCAGGAGGTGCTCACACACATGCACACACATGCTCACAGACACACATGCACACACACACAGATACTCACACACACACACACATAGACACACACATACACACGCAGACACACGCTGATGGCGTGAAGCTCCCAAAGGCTAAAGCTAGAACAAGTTGAACTGTGAAGGGAAGGGGTGCACAGCTACAACCCAAACTGTACGATGAACATCCTTGAGTTCACACTGACATAAATAACTGACTAAATAAGTAAATCAGGGAAGAGAGACAATCTGAGGGGGAAGCTGCAAATACCGTGTGCAGCTCTCCCACCCTTCTGTGCGCTCTGGGCACAGTGGACACCACAGCAGACAAACCTGCCAACACACCTGGGCCAGGTGAGCAGGGTCACGCCTCAGTGACAAAGAGGATCGACAGGTGCATGAACCTGCACCTACATGTGCACGTGATATGGGCTTCACCCCTAATGCCGTGAATAAAATATCAGGAAGTCCCAATAGAGGCTGATGCCGGACACACTGGCCGGTGGACTCCACAGCTGTCCAGGCCCTCACAGACAGCGAGGGCCAGAAACTGCCACAGCCAAGAGCCACCTAAGGAGAGGTGACGACTGAACGTCACATGGGATCTTGGGAAAGAGAGAGTGCATCAGATAAAAAATTAAAAGAAGCTGGATAAAGAGCAGATTTGAGTTAACATGTCAGTGTGGCTCCATTCATTATGGGGACAGGGCGTCCCTGCACTGGGATGTTAATAGGAGCTAAGTGTGGGGCTCAAGGGAGCAGCTGTGCTGCCGTCTTTAGTTTCTCTGTGAATCTGAAACTTTTCTGAAGAATAAGTCTGTGTGTAAACATCAAAGCAAAGGCCCGCTGCCGTGGCCGCTGTGTACAGACTCCTCTCTGCCTCCAGTCTGGGAGATTATGGGTAAAACTGCCACAAATATTGGCACGTAGGTTTCTGTACAGACGTGCAGGTTCAAATCATTTGGGTGAATATGTAGGAGTGTGGTTGTGGTCCCAGGTAAGACCCTGTGAAGCTTTGTCAGAAACTGCCACCCCACCGCCAGCCTCCCCACTCTGCCCTGCATCAGCAGCGAACGAGGGTCCCCGCCACCCTGCAGGGCAGCACACTTGGCATCAGCAGATTTGGGGTGTAGCTGCTCTGCTGGGCGGGGTGGCATCCCATTGGTGTTTTAACTGACAATTCTCTGATGACAGGTGGCACCAAGCCCCTTCTCAGCCCTCACTGGCTGTTCATTTCTCTCCTTTGGGAAGTCTCCTTAGCGTTTTTGCCCACTTTTTAGTTGGGTTGCTTTTTAATCCTTGAGTTCAAGAATTTTTTGTGTGTTTTGAGATAGCTTTTCATCAGAGATAGGTTTCACAAATATTTTCTGTCTGTGTATCACTTGTCTTCTCGGCAACTTAATGTTATCTTTTGCAGAGCAGAGGTTTTAATCTGAGTAAAGTCTAAGTTGTTTTTTTTTTTCCTTTCCTTCAAGCACCGTGCTTTCAGGGTTATGCCTGAAATCTCACCACCGAACATAAAGCTATCTGGATTGTCTCCCACGTTTCCTTCTAGAAGTTTTATGATATTTCATCCTACCTTTAAGTTAGATTTTTACACGGCATGAAACAGAGCTAAGGAGAGTGAAGTGAGGCAGGCTGACAGGTGCCCAATTTATTTTGTGAGAGAAGGTTTAACCCAAGTATAACACAGTACAGGGACTGAACCATGAGAGGTCGTGACAATAGGTCACAGTTAAATAAGGTTGGGGGCAGGGGACACGCCCACACACCCACAAAACCACCCCCGGCGCAATATGGAGCACTAGGCCCCTGACAGTTTCCTCTCACCTGGCCCAGGGGAGCCGCCTGGAGTCTGTCAGACGGAGCCTGGAACGCAGAGAGAGTGTGGACCCCTCTCAGCATCTCAGAAATGGGCTTGCCTGGCGCAGTCCCACTCGTGTCTGGCTCCTTTTGCACAAGTTGTGCCTGTGAAACTTGCCGTGCACTGTGCAGCTGGCTTGCTTTCCTCGCTGGGTAATATTCCTCTGCACACTGAAGTTTCTGTTCTTTCTACTGTTGAAGGACGTTTATGGAGTGCCGAGGTCAGGGCTGCTGTGCCTTTTAGACAAAGTCCCATGTTGATGCTCCTAGTAGCACAGCTGTTGGGCTGAGGCGTGTGCAGAGCTCTTGTGTGTGGTGCCTGTATCGGTATCTGAGAGCTGCTGTCACTCATCGTCACAACCTTGATGGCTTAAAACAGCAGCAATGTTTCCCCTAGTGTCCTGGAGGCCAGACGCCCGAAACTGAGCTGCCGGCAGGCCGGGCTTCTCTGAGGCTCCGAAGGAGACGCACCTCTGTCTCTTCCGGCCTCTGGAGGCCTGAGTGTTGTTTCTTGCGCTCCAGCCTCACTCTGGCCACCCTCCGTCTGCGTGTTCTGTGTCCTCACCTGTTGCTGCCCATCCACGTCTGTCTCTGTGTGCTGTGTCCACTCCTGTCCCTGCAAGGACACCGCCATGTCTAGCCTAGGCTGCCCTGTGGCAGCTGGTCCAGTGTTCTGGAATTTAATTCCCGTCTCCAATGTGTCCTCTGAGCCTCCCTACTGTTCACTTTCCTCAGAGCTCAAGAGTTTTTCCTACAACCACGTTGACAACTGTCTGAACATTTCAGGTGGGGGACACCTGTCCAGAGTCACGCTTTGCCCACCTGCACACATGTCCTGGTGCGGGCAGGGCCACTGTCAGCTTGCAGGGGGAGGCAGGCCCCAGCGGGAGGGTGGGGTGCTCCACAGACTCACTGTCAGGTGGCTGTTCTGTGAGTGGCAGCCCTTGTGGGTGTGGGACCTCACCCCCTCTCAGCATCAGACCCTCCTCCTGGCTCCATGATATCAGCATCTCTAGTTGGGCACTCATGGGTGGGAGCTCCAGGGTGCTGGAGGCTGTAAGGAGGCTGTCTGTGAGGCTCATCCCAGCACCAGCCCTGCCCTTTTGCACCACTGGGCCCTCCCAGCCCTGCTCTGCCCACTTGGACCTGCTGCTCTGCCTGGAGCCCAGCTCCAGGCTGCAGCCCCAGGTCCCCTGACTCTCCCTCCTGGGGTCTCTGGAGGGGGCTCTGGAGGGGGGGCTGGAGGGGTAGCTGAGAGGAATTGCCTGTAGACAGTGGATATGGACTTAGGGCCTTAGAGGTCCAGGCTTCAGTCCCGGCTCAATCACAGGCTGGCTGTGCCCTTGGAATCCCTGTCTTTCTCAGTCTGTGTATCCTCCTCTGTAAGTGGGGTTCATGACCCCTTCACAGGGTTATGAAGACTGAAATGATGGAAGTGATGCTCCACTGGCCAGGTGGGACCTGCAGCTCCAGCAGCCTGGACTCTGGGCCAGGAGCTCACAAATACCCGGTCACTCCCAGGGAGGTGGGGCCTGCCACCCCCAGGGAGGCAGGGCCTGTCGCTCCCAGGAGGTGGGGCCTGTCACTCCCAGGAAGGTGGGACCTGTCACTCCCGGGGAGGCATGGCCTGTGTCACCAAGCCTGAGCTTTGCTCTCCTTGGCTGCTCCTCAGCCTGCTTTGATGGTTTTAGACCTCCACAGGTATTGAGCCGTAAAAACTCGTTAAGGAGACATGGGATTGAAAGCTCTTTTCTCCCCAGGCAAAGTTCAGTTGGCAGTCAGGACCCAGGGCTCCAGCATCCAGAAGGTCTGGGCAGCGTCATTCAGGTTGCCGGTCCCTGGGCTCTGTGTCCCCGCTCTGGCTCTCCCTGCTGCGGGGGCCGTGCCTGGGCCTCCCTCTGAGGACACCCCCTAAACCTTACTAAAACCCATCATCTCATGTCAATGGATGAAATTAGCCTCCGAATTCTAATGAGACTGCACTCAGGAGACAGACAGCTCATCTGAACATTAAATGAGAAAAATTGCCACTTTTGCTGGTTCCTTTAGAAACTCATTTGCATTCTGTCGGCTCTCATTATGAAGGGGAGCTATAGATATGGACTGGAGCGTGGGTGAGGCAAGCCTGGCCCGCTGTGGGGGTGGTGTGAGGCAGAGGGGACTCTCAGAGATCGGGGCCTCCTCTGCTGAGCCTCACACTGCCCGGCCACCACTGCCTACCACCAGGGCTCTGCTGAGGGGCCTGGTGCCACCACCGTGTCCCTTCCTTGCTGCCCTGGAGGATAGTTCAGCAGCCCGGCAGCCTCCCCTGTGGAAGCTCTGTATGCCCTACAGGGCTGTAAGCAGGAGGACCAAAGCCCCAGACACAGGGTCCTGCTCAAGCTCTGGGCTCCAGCTGAGCAACAAGTCACCCTAGACTTTGTGGCTTAAAGCAACAGCAAGTGGTCACTTCTCACAAACTTGTGTCTTGACTGCACAGCCTTCTGATGCTCTGACCTCATCAGGGGCCTGCGTCTCACCTGCAACAGGGCCAGCCTGGGCAGCCCAAGATGGCCCCACATATGGGTGCCAAGACCTGCATCCCCCAAGCATGGCAGCTGGCTTTGGAGAGCCCCAGCCACACTTGCTTCTCATCATCTGCTTCCAGAACTGGCTTCCACAGGCTGTGCACCTGCAGCAGCCTGATGGGCAAAGCCAGCCCGGCCAGCCCAGATTCCAGAGGAGGAGAGAGCCCAAGGGGCCGGAGAGATGGCTCCCCTACCATGAGACCCCAAAGTCCTGTCCAGTTATGGGTCAGCTTCAAGTCCAGTGTTGTGTGGCTTCTCTGGGTCTGGGGGACCTAGCTGAATGTGTAACTCCAAGGCTGGACAACCTCCATGGGCATCTAGCCACCAAGGCAGGGCCCAGCGGCAATAGTCTGAGCAGTCCTGACATGGAGCCGGCACACGTCCACTTCTTTACCCTGGCCCAGGCCCAGCTCTTTTCTCTTGGAACTATCACTTAATCCAGTGGTGGGCAAACCACGGCCTCAGGCCAAATTGAGCTACTGCCAGCTTTACAAATATAGTTTAGCTGAGACATAGGAGGCTGATCCACTCACCTGTCATCCAAGTGATTCTGTGCCCCAGGGGCCACATGAATGTCTGAGCAGAGCCCCAGGCTGAAGCACTGACCGTCTGGGCCTGTATAGGGACAGCAGCTGTCCCTGCCCTCTGGGCACCTGACCTGGGCCTGCTCCACCTCCCTGGGCCTCAGTGCCTGGTGGAGGGAAGTGAGTCGGGCTGCACCATCTTTGGGAGAAGCGTCTCCGTCGGGGCGTGAGCTGCACCACCTGTGAGTTTAAGTTATTTCACTGGAACCTCCGAATCGCTCTTTGCCCCCAACGACTGGAGGTGTGACTCAGGCAGATCATTGAGTCAGTCACCAGAGGTAACAGCTGACATTGGCACTAATTGTAATTAAAAATTAGCATAGAAATGTGCTTTTAGGAGATTAAAATTATTGGTGGGTCCCGACCCGTATGCATCAGCCTAAGTGATGGACGACAAACCAGCGTCGCATTAAATAAAGTACATCTAATGGGCGTCTGCGAGAGAAAAGATGCAAATTCATTGATTTTCCTTTCTCCTTGATTTACAAACACGCCTTCTGCATAGATAAACACCCCCGTGGGGACTGTTGGCATGCCAGGCTCTTCGACAGGGCTCCTGAGGCAGCTTCTTCATCAATTTCCACCCAGGTCAGCGACCTCTAATAACAGCTTTGTCCCGTAAGCACTTTCTATGCTCTGGAAATTGCATTACATATTAGAAATATTATCTCCGTGCAGCAAACTATCAGTTAATGATTAGTCGAGTGGCACAATGCGTGTCAGGGAGAGGATACGGATTTCATGGAACAATTAGGGGCTGGCATCCTGGGTGCACCCGGCACTGGTGGCTGCTGTCACGGAGTGAGACAAAGATGCAGGTGTCGGGGGGCCCTGGGCAGCCTCTGATCATGGTGTTTCCCTCCCTGCTCCTGGTTTCTATGGCAGGGTGGAGTGTGTTTGTGGTGAGGGGCACAGTCTTACGGGAGGTCTCCCTGGGCTTGTGAGCGGGATGCAGGGTAACAGGGAAATGCAGGGGCTCAGGGAAGGCTGTGAGTCCTGAGCCCGGAAGGGTTAGGTTGGCCCCAGGTTCCCTGCTGGCTCCTATGCAGAGAAGCCACCTGGACTGTTGCAGATGTCAGGCGGGAGATGGGCTGCCTGAGCATGAGAAGCTCCAGAAGGCTGGGGTCAGGTCGTGTCCTGAGTCCTGAGGTCTCCAAATGGGCAGGACTTGGGTAGTGACAACAACTGTGGGAACTAAAAGGGACCTGGGGTCAATGCGCATGGGTCCAGCCCTGGAGGTATGACAGTGCCTGACATAGGTGGCCCAGCAGGCAGAAGCACCTGTGCACAGTGAGAGTGCAGGGAGTGGGGGGCAGGGGGACGGGCTCAGCTCCCACAGTGCACAGTGAGAGTGCGGCAGGACGGGCTCAGCCCCCACGGTGCACGGTGAGAGTGCGGCAGGGCGGGCTCAGCCCCCACAGCGCACAGTGAGAGTGTGGCAGGATGGGCTCAGCTTCCACGGTGCACAGTGAGAGTGCGGCAGGACGGGCTCAGCTTCCACGGTGCACGGTGAGAGTGCGGCAGGACGGGCTCAGCTCCCACGGTGCACAGTGAGAGTGCGGCGGGGATGTACTCAGTTCCCACACCCTTAGGTCTTCGTGTGGAGCTCCTGGGGTCTTTTGGATTTTGGTCCTGGGGTCTCCCCATTGTTAGCCAGAGATGTTTACACCTGTATGGACCAAAGTCAGTTGAGGCCAGTGTGGTGACAGGGTGGCCTCTCCCCGCCACCTCCCACACTGTCCCCCCAGGTGTCTATGGTGAGTCTGGGTCCTTTGCTCTCTCCTCCTCCTAGGTGGACGTCAGGCTTGCTGTCAGGGCCTTTCTCCCCGAGCTCCCGTGCAAATGACTCCTACCCCTGCCTCTGCTCCTGACCTCCCTGGAAACTTCAGGGACTCTAACATAAATAGCCCCTGTCTTCCATCCTTCCCCCTCCCCACCCTGCCAGCCCTGAGCTACACCAGACCCCCTTGTCTCCCTGGCCTCTGCTTTCCTCTGGCCTACTGAACACATTCTATCAGGGAGAGGGACAGAAGCTCCTTCCAAGGGCCCTCCTGCTCCTCAGTCCCCACCAGGATGTGGATCTGGCCACCCACTGTTGTTCGACTGCTCCCACAGGCAGCAGCCCTGCCCACTGGTCTCCCAGCACCTGCCGCTGCCTGTGCTCCACAAGGGAAGGTTCTGGGATATGGGACTATAAGATCTGTGACTCAGCTGTCCAGGCACCAAGATGGGGCCCAGGAGAGGGGGGCACTGGCAGCTTTAGGACCACCAGGACCCTCAGGCTGAAAATTCTATGGGTTTAGGAGTCGATGAGAAAATGGTGGAGCATCTCAGGATTAGTTTTTGAAAGGAATGGCCAGAACGCACCCTGGGCGGGTATCGGGCTCCTCGGGCCATCATTCTGCATTGTCTGTGCCTGCAGTCTCCGTCCAGTTAGAACCAAGCTGGCTCAGAGCCTAAACTCCCGGAGATTAATGGATAAAGCAATCAGATTCCCTAGAATTGGGTCCTGGAGTCAAGAAAAGCAATGGGGCTAGGGTCACCTGAGAACGGTTTGCACAGTCGGTTTTATTAACCCTCTGCGACCTCAGAAATACCTTCCCCAGAACGGCTCCCAGCGAGCCTGTGGGCCACAGAAGTGGGCAGGTGTTTGCAGGAGGGCTGGGGCCTCCTCGGCCCACCCACCTTCACTGCAGCAATTGCCGTGTTCTTTTTGGCTGTTTGAAGAACATTGACTGTTGTTTTTCAGAGTCTGAGTGAATTATTTACTGAGGAATGAAAAGCTGCCCTCTGAGTGCCTTTAGGAGCAGGAGGAATTAGAAGGGTAGATTTGTTTTCCTTAATGTCTATCTTTGCTTTGCCTGGAGGTGTCCTGGGAGAGCAACCTCAGCGCCACACCGCTTCAGGCGGAGGCAGGCGAGGGGCTGTTCTCCTCCTTCATCTGCTCTGGGCTCCAGCCAGGTGGCACCTGGGGGCAGGTTAGCCCACACAGCCCTGGGCATCCTCTGCCCCTGCGCCCGCCTCAGGCCTCCCTTCCTGGGACCTCACCACAGCCCCTCCTGTGTCCCTGGCTGCAGCTCCTCTCTCCCCTCTAGACCTCAGGCCTCAGATACAGGTGACAGCTTCCCCAGCTCTCCTGGCCCCTGAGCTGGCCGAGGTGGGACACTCAGTCCCACAGGTGTGGGCACTGCCCTGGTGGGAGGACATGACCCTGTGATTCTGTCACCCATGTGTTTCACTAAAGGAGGTGCTGGGGCATGCAAGTGAGCAGCAGGGCTGAGTCTGAGGAGGGAGGATGACCACACCTGTCCCAGGATCTCCAGGGCACAAGTGACCTACACGGGTGACCTACATGAAGCCCCCACACACTATGGGGCAGGCAGTGGGGGAGGAACTGAGAGACCGAATCCCAGGTCAGGTGCCACGGTCAGGGCGTGATGTTGTCAGTCTTAGGAATAGCATGATAGGAAAGTGGCCCTCTGGAGCCCACCCTTAAACTCACCCTGTTCCTTTGTGTGCTCTTGTCCCAAAGTGACCCACTGCCACCTCCCAGTCACCAAGGCTTGTGTCTAGGTGGAGGGGGCAGGGCTGGGCCACAGGGGTCATCTGTCCTTCTGCACCTGCCTCAGCCCTCAGGGCCCCTCTCTGGAGCTCAGGGAACCTGGGAGAGGTCAGAGTGGTCAGGCCCAGGGCCTGGATGTGGTACCAGGGGAGGGACAGGTCCCACACCAGCTTTTCCCACTGTGTGGCGGTGTCTATGCAGGTGACGGCTCAATGCCGCCTGGTATCAGGATTGACATGGGAGCACCTAGGGCTGGTGTGGAGATGGTGACAGGGAAGCATGCCTCCTCCAGGGCACTGCTGCCGTGAACCCACACCCTGACTTGCCAAACTCAGTTACTCATTCACCAAATTAGACACCCAGGCTTTATGCCAGGCCCTGAGTTGAGTGCTGAAAACACAGACAGGCATGAAGTCTAGTCTTGACACCCTGAGCACACAGGGTCAGCAGATGGCCCCACACGTGGGCACTGGGAGACCCGAGACAGTCATGGTGACGGGAAGACAGGGGCTCACCAGGACTCACCCTGAGCACACACAGCTGGTCCTGCCTATTCACGGGTGCTGTCTCCCTTTCTCCTCTTTGCTGCGTCCGTAGCACAAGACCTTTGCTTCTCCACATCGGCACCCAGACATCTCTTTCCATGTTTTTTTTTTTTTTTAATATGAGCCATAATCCAGTTTGTGGAGTGAAATCTTAGAGCAGGTATCACCTTTGGTGTCCTCATCTCAAAAATTGCACGGTGTCACTTCTGCTGCCAACACAGCCCAGGCAGAGAGCACAGGGGTCACCTGAGAACCTGCCAGTATGAGGAGGTAGAAACCCCATGTTAGTGGGTCACAGCATGTGGAGCACACACGTGACGTGTCCACGTGTCAGTGGGTCACAGAGTGTGGAGCACACACGTGACGTGTCCACGTGTCAGTGGGTCACAGTGTGTGGAGCACACACGTGACGTGTCCACGTGTCAGTGGGTCACGGAGTGTGGAGCACACACATGACGTGTCCACGTGTCAGTGGGTCACAGCATGTGGAGCACACACATGACGTGTCCACGTGTCAGTGGGTCACGGAGTGTGGAGCACACATGTGACGTGTCCACGTGTCAGTGGGTCACAGAGTGTGGAGCACACACATGACGTGTCCACGTGTCAGTGGGTCACAGTGTGTGGAGCACACACGTGATGTGTTTTCTAGCAAACAACTGAACTTACAATTTCAACAAATGGTGTGGATATAATTTAAAAGTTCCCTTTCTCATTTTGTTTATGTGAACATTTTTTTCAATTCTTTAGATTAAAACATAAAATCTAAAATTAGGAATAAAATTGATACTGAATGCCACCTCCTAAGAATTACTTACGTGCATCTAAGGCTAACTGATTTCAATGTGGAGGGAAGCTCCATTCATATTTTCAGATATGTTTAAAAATAGCTTCCTATATTTACAAATTATTTGTCAAAATATATCATACAATGATGTGGTGTTAACCTGGGGTTGGTAATAGCAATTGTAATAATAACCTTAAAAAAGTTTTCCGTTAGCACTTACAGCCCACTGAAAATTAAAACTATATCAATTTATATATATTTCTGCATATTATGATAAAGAATTATGATAAGGCTAACAATAAAAACTTTGAAGCCTGAAATATATTATCTAAGGACATAATTGGGGGGAATATGAATATAAGGCGATAAATGTGTATTTTCATTGAAATTTAAAGTGTAAGACAGGAAGCTACTCAGTTCTTCAAAAACCAGATGACACCTGGTATTGGCTGCTATCTATTTAGATTCTATTGCAAACATTTTAAATAATGATGTGACGGGTTTGTTTTAATATTTACAATACACTGAAAATCACTTTTTGCAACTATTTATACTATGATGATGAATTTTAGATGTCAGCATTTTCAATATTTTATTGTGATGAATAGTACACAAAGCACATACGATACATAAAACATGGCCAGCCTCTTCACTGCGCGTCGTCCTGTGAGCAACCAGCCCTGGGCACGTCGCAACCTGCCTGTCACTCTGTATGTTCAACGCCCACTCCCGCCTCCTGCCACTGCCCTGAGAGTATCTACACCCTGAATTAAGTTTGAAAATTGTAGCAGTTGTGGCCCAAACCTCAGCCCTGAGCACTGTCGCCCCACAGGCCTGGGAGGCATGGGGTCTGCATGGTTTTGTGCTTGGCTTCTTTTGCTCCAAACCACATTTGTGAGTGTCACCTGTGTGTGTGGCACCGGACGCAGCTGCTGCACAAGGGCAGCAACCTCACCCTGAGATGCCCAAGTCTAAGCGGCTGTCCCCACCAGGTCAGGAAGCTGTCCTTCTCTGAGGTCATCTGGGCGGCTTGCTGCCTTGTCACTGTATTGACAATCTCCTGGGTTTGATGTCCACGTGTGGTGGGACCCAGACTTCAAGTGGATCCGTGCCGGCACCTGCTGGGCTCTGCTCCTGGGACCCCGTTTTCCCCATCCCAATCTCTGGTTGTTCTTGCTACACAGCACGTGCTCTTAACACTGATGCTTTATAACTCTCCATCAGGATGGAGAAATATACTACCTGCTCGTATTCAAGACTGTCTTTCAACTTCCATGAATACAAAATCAAAATAATAGAAAATGTTATTGGGAAGTTTATTGAGAATGGGTTGACTATTATATGAGCTGAATGTTTGCGGGAATAACATCTTTGAGCAGACCTCAGCAGTCCATAATCGGATGTTTCCCATGGATTCAGGCCACATCACCTTTAATTTTCCTCATTAATATTTTATAGATTTGTGTATAGGGATTTTGCATATTCCCTACAGATTTATTCTGGTATTTTTAGTACTTTTATAAATTTTATTGGTTTTAATGCGTTTTTAACTGTAGTATTTAGAGATGAAATTGACTACTTATACTGATTTTGCATACAACCTTGCAAAACTAGCACATTAATTCTAATACTATATTTATATTGTTTCTTATTTTCTTTGTATACAATCGTATCTGTACATAGTGAGAGCTGTACATCTCCCTTTTCGATTCTTATAGATTAGACTTTATTTTATTGACTTGCTACTCTGGCTGGGCAATTCCTCCAGGCAAGACCAAGTGAAGAGACGAGCTTCTCTTTTTTGTTTCCAACTTCAAAGAGAAATGTGATTCTCTCTGTTATTCAGGGTGTTTACTGTAGGCTTTTATTTTATTTTTTTCTTTTCCTATTGCTGCTGGTGAAGAGACCACGTGTCAGCTTAAGAAAGTGGACAACTTTCTTCAACTCTGAGTTTGCTCAAATTTTTGTTTTAATTGTTGCTTTTGCAACTACTATTAAGACAACCTGATGATTTTTCTCCTTTATTTTGAACATAGACATTTTTGCATTAATTGATCTATAGGCTCATACAAGTTTGGCTCCATCATATCTACAGATGATTTGGATCTTACACCTTTATGAAAGGTGTCTCTGCACCTTTAGCTCTTTTTTGTGTAAGGTCTTCTTTTTCAAATAGCATTAGTGTGACACCAACTTTATTTTGATGAGTGTTTTTCATGTTTTATTTTCCTTTTCTCTAACTATTCTTAATATGTTCTCACTTGTCTTTGGGTTTTGGCCATTTTTACTTTCAGGAGCATAGGTTTGGATTTCATCTTGTTTAACCCACTTGGCTCTTACTGGGCTTCTTGTATCTGTGGATTAATGTCTTTCATTAATTTTGGAAAAAGCCTCATTAATTTCCCATTAAGAAAAACAATTTTTAAAAAGCAGTTTTAGGTTCACAGCAAAAATTGGTGGACAGTACAGCAAGTTCCTGTCTATACCCTGTCCCCACTCACAGTCCCTCTCACTCACGTCCCTCCCACTCTATTACAGCACCTCATACTTTAGTTACAATTGATGAACTACATGGACACACCATTATCACCCCAAGTCCCTGAGTTGACAAATTATTATGTGAACTATAAATAAAACCCTAAGCCCTCTGCTAACTGAACAGACCCCTCGTGGCCAAGAAGACCCAGAAACACCCTAAAACTGAGTTCCTGGCCAGGATGGGATGGGATGTGATGGGCAGTGGTAAAGTATAATTACTCTGTGCATGATTTCTCTTTTCATAAATATCCATGACCCCTCCTTCAACTTGTTAAATATACTTATTTCGCCACCAACTCAGTATAAAATCTTGTTCCTTTGTCTCTCCCTTGGAGTATGCATTCCTGGCTTGTGGCTGAGAGTCATGTCTGCTAACTTGCATAGAGTGGCCACTATGAACTGTACAATGAAATAAATCACCCCTTTTTCAAAGCACAAACACTGGTTTTTTCTTTAGTTAACAATTGTCACCCAAAGTCTGTAGCATAGCTCTTTGTAGTGCTGAATAACATTCTATTGCCCAATGCACTGAGTTCATTCATCTGTTCCCCCAGTGAGGACCAGCTTCCTTGCTTCCCACTTTTGGTGACTCTTAATAAAGCTGCTGCAAACCTCCAGGTGCAGGCTTTGTGCAGACACAAGTTTCCAGCTCCTTCAGATAGATATCAAGGTGTGCTGGAATCTAAAGAGCATGCTCAGCTTTGGGTAACATGGCACACCGCCTTCCACGGCTGTGTTCCATCTTGCATTCCCAGAGATTTCTGGGTGACATATTCCTACAAGCGCCAGTGTGGTGAGTGTTTTGTGTTTTTCTATTTGGTCTGTGATATATTTAGAGGTGATGTTTATGGCAGGTGTAAAGTCTGTGTCTCGGTTCATCGTTTGTGTGTAGATGCCCAGTGGTTCCAACACTTCTTGTTTAAAAGGCCACCTTTGCTCCATTCTGTTGCCTCTGTTCCTTTATCAAAGATCACTCGGCTATATTTTTGTGGTTCTATTTCTGGGCTCTCAATTCTGTTTCATTGATCTATTTGTCGTTTCTTTCACCACACTGTCTTGATCACTGTAGCTTTACAGTTAGTCTTGAAGTTGGGTAGTATCAGCCTCTAACTTTGTTGTTGGCTATTAAGTTGGCTATTCTGTTTTTCTTTCCTCTGAACATAAATTTCAGAATCCACAAAGTAATTTTCTAAAAGCAGGATTGTATGGAATCCCCAGATCCAGCTGGGAAGACCTGACATCTTGCCAGTACTGACTCTTTGTATGGACAGGGACTATCTTCCCATTCACATAGTTTTCTTTGATGACCTTCATCAGAGTTGCAGTTTTCCTCATACAGTTGTACATGTTCTGTTAGATTCATTCCTATGAATTGAACATTTGAGTCAATCACCCCCAGAACTCAGAGCAGAGGTCAGTGTGTGCCCTGTGTCCCCAGGGGAGGCTGGTGCCTCTGCTTTGCAAAGAGCCCATGTCTGATCACAACCTGACTCCATGGATTTAGGGGGGGCTGGACTCTTCCCTCTCTGCTCTCTTAGGTCCTTACACCCTTCTTGCCTCAAGGCCAGTGGTGCTGGTGTCTCTGCTGCTTGCTATCACAGCCTCAGCACATGGCGTCCTATCTGCTCGGGGCAGGGTCCTCAGACCTGCTCTAACATCACCATGCCCCATGCCCAGTGCTGCTGCTAATTCCTTAATGAAAGAGTGCATTTATGGAACTTGACAACATCGGGGAGATTTTTTAATGCTGTACATTAGGCCTTTCACAGGGAATAGCTAATGACAGGCAGGCTCAGTGGAGCAGAGATTTCATCTCATACTGGTTTCAGGAATGCCAATTGCAGGGTCATTTCTGCAGATTAAATTAACTCTATTTGGAGGTCACCTCCTGCAGCTAGATTGAGAGAGGCAGATACACAATAGCCAATGCTATCGATGAGCTATAGATTCCACTCCACAGACATACTGTAACAGAGGAGGCCTTCCCTTATCATCCCCTTCTAGTCATCACACCAGTTATCAGGAGCATGCACATCCATGGAAAGAGGTCACAGGGGTACTCAGAAATGTAGCAGGAGAATCGGGCTCTTTTTCTGTAGCCGAGGTCCCAGCTAGGGGCTCAGCTCATAGCAGCCAGGGAGGCTAGGGCCTGGGGGAGTGGTCAGGAGCCCCCACGGCACCAGCAGCTGAGCCTGGCTATGTGTCAGGAGACCCAGAAAGACTTACCATAGGCTCTGCATGAGCTTCCAGGAGACCAGGGCAGCCGCTGCCCCCACCAGTCTCCAGCTTCCCGGTTTTATTTACTTTTTATTTCTTTGATTCTTTTCTTCAGTGAACCAAGACTTGATTGGTTTTGTGGGGTGAGGATGAAGGGTCAGGCTCTCTGTGACCAGGGCCTCACAGCCCCACACTCATGTGACCCTTTGGCACCCTGATGTGTGTGGAGGGGCCAGGCAGGTGAATGACAGGACCCTGACATCCACCTGGGCAGTGCAGCAGGCCCGGCCCAGGGCCCTTCCCAATCTCTGGAATCTCACCCAGTGGGATTGACAAGCGCTTATAGCAGACCAGGCTGCTCTAGAGAGCCCAGAAAGGAAAACAGCAGGTTTGGCAGGGCCACTGCCCCAGGGCAGGACTTGGGGAGCTCAGCCCGATAGGAACACTGGGGGGGGGGGGACACAAAGTTCCATACTGCAGCAAGACCAAGAATGTCCCTATATTGGGATACCACAACCCAAAAGGGGAGAGACTAGTGTGTGGATCTCTCATGGGAGCTGAAGACCTGCAGTTAGTCCAGAGAAAGGTGAGGGATGGGGACAGCAAATGGACACAACCTCTCCCTCCTTGTCTCCCCCCCTCTCCTTCTTTACCCCTCCCTTCCTCTCTCTCCTCTCTCTCCCTCTCTCTCCTTCCCTCTCTCTTTCTGCCCCCATTTCTCTCTCTCCTTCTCTCTCCCCCTTTCTCCTTCTCCCTCTCCCTGTTTCTTCCTCTCCCTCTCTCTTCCTCCTCTCTCTTCCTCCCTCTCTCTCCCCCTTTTATTTCTCTCCCCCCTCTCTGTCTTCCTCTTGCTCTCTCTTCCTCACTCTCCTTCTCCTCTCCTCTTTTTTCTCCTCTCCCTCTCCCGGCCTCACTTTTCCTGCCAGGCTTATCTGTTCTGCGCCCCAGACCAACCAGCACAGTCACGTGGAGTTAAAAGCTGCCCAGAGAGGAGACCCACACAGTCAGTCCCGCCTCAGGAGGCATAAATTGGGTCCTCTATCTTTAAGGAAGGCAGTTTCTCAAGTTCTATAAAAAGACTTTAAATGGGCATAATGTGACCTAGAAATTTCATTTCTAGGATTTTGTCCTAAAAATATATAAAGATATATGCAAAGAATTAGCTATAAATATGTCCATCTCTGCCTTGTTTGAAATAGTAAAATTTCCACAAGCAAACAGGATGTCCAGCATTTGAGTGCTGTGAGATAGACCAGGGGCCACCTATAAATAAAGTCCATATCCCTGAGGGTCCCATCTAGATAATGACATGAGAATGTCAACAGGAAGCAGATGGTGCCATCAGTGTGGTGACAGTGTGGCCAGGCCTCTTTGGGAAGGTAGACCAGGACGGCGCACCCCTGTGATGCCCTGATGGGGACAATATTCAGCTGTAAAGGGCTTGAGGTATTGAGGTCCTGATGTGAAAGGACCCATAAACATGTGGGCAGGCACCCCGGGAAGGCCCCCATCCCATTCCTGGGAAACACCTGGGACAGACAGACCCTCAGGAGGACCAGGTGGGCGCTAGGGGTCTGAGGGAGGTGCAGATGATGGGGACAGGTCTCCTCGGGCAGGGAGGAGAGCATTTCAGACACAGAGGCCAAGGTTGCAGGACCTGGGACGCCACTACCAGCTGCCTAGCCATGCACTCCACACCATTCAGTTTACATTTCCTGCAGCCGCCTTTGTGGTTGGCCTCCTGGGCTGCAGACCCACCTGATGTCACCCTGTTCTGGGTGGGGGTTTGGGTGAAAGCGACTGACTCTGCTCACGGCAGACCCCGCACTCAGGGCTCACCAGCCCCATGGGCTCTTCTCAGGGCCCTTTGGCTGACTCTGGTTCCATCCTGCTGGCTGTATTGTCAAAGCCCCTTGACTGTCTTGGAGTGTCCCCAAACTCAGAGCACAGCTCTGAGTGCCATGTGGAGGCGTCTCCTGGGCCCTCTGGGTGCTCCAGTCCATAGGTGGGTGCTGCACACCCGCTTGCTCCCCGCACAGCATCCCCCACTGTGCTCCAGGGCTGTGTGGTGAGTGTCAAAGGATGTGGCCTCCCTGCTCGCCAACCTGTCCTGCCCATCACCACCTGCCACACAAAATGTCTCTAGTGGTCTGTGGCCACAGACGGGAGAGCCAGCAAGTGATTTAGAGCAAACAGCCGTGTTTGTGGCCACAGCTTCCTAAATCCTCATGGGGACTGAGCTCTTGGCCTGGAGGGATGGCTGCCATGCAGGTAATGCACTTCCTCCCACAATGGGGGTAGACTGTGTCCCGCACTGCCTGGGGGTGCTGAGCTCAGAGCTGCAGGGCTGCCAAGGGTGTCCCACCCACTAGAACCTTCCCAGATCCTTCCTCTGTGGCCCCGAGTACCCCTGGGTGATCCATCTGTCGTCCTTTCAGTGGTGTCTGGACACATTCCAGATGCATTGCCAGAACAAAGGGTGATGGGGCTGCCACCCAGGTCAGCTGCGGGCCCCCCGAGGTCACCCCGTCTTCCTCCTCCTTCAGTTCTCCAGACTGGACTCGCACTGTGAGCTCTGGGGCAGCTGGGGACAGGTGTGTGCATGCACCCACATGTATGTGTGCAGACGAGGGTGACTGGACTCTCACTGTGAGCCTGGGACAGGTGTGTGCATGCACGCACATGTATGTGTGCAGAAGAGCGTGACTGGACTCTCACTGTGAGCCTGGGACAGGTGTGTGCATGCACCCACATGTATGTGTGCAGACGAGGGTGACTGGACTCTCACTGTGAGCCTGGGACAGGTGTGTGCATGCACCCACATGTATGTGTGCAGAAGAGCATGCAGACATGCCCCCCACAGGTTCACACGCACACAGGCCCATGACCGGGCCATCCTCAGAGCACTCCTCCTACTGGGTGCTGAGCTCCAGGACCCCAGGCATCCCTGACTGGTCACTGGCACCTGCATGGGCTGCTGGCCACACCCTCCCTATGTTTTCCGGCTCCTTTTGCTACTGTTTTTCCATATGGTGTTAAACTCAACCTTGGGAATCTTGTTGTGATTTCGTTAAATTTCTTTTTCCTGAAGATCTTAGGATCTTACTCATCCTCAGACATGTCTTGCACATTTCTTGTTAAATTTATTCATGGGCATTTTATCTCCTTTGTTGCTGTTGCAGGCAGCTCTTGCCTCCCCGTGTCTCCTAACGGGCAGCTGTGCTTTGTCCCTGGCGGGGGCTTCAGCACACACCTCCTGGGGCCTCAAGATTAGATCACTTTAAACAGTGAGGCCTGTGCTCCTTTCTCTCCAAATCCTCCTCATGTCTGGCTTCGTCTCGCCCTTAATAAGGGGAATTACTTCTGGAAGTGGAGCAGGGACAGAGAGCACGGGTCTTGCACACGAGCTCATTACTGCCAGGTCCTGGTTTCATCACCATGAGCTGCGGTCGGGGCACCGAGCACTCGGCACACACTGCGGACACCGCTGCACACTGTGCATGGCCGTGTGGGTGTGGGATAGTTGTGGGCACCTGTACGCTGAACATTGGGCTGCCCCTGGAGTTCCTGGTATGGGGGGACAGTGGGTCCCTGGCCTGTGGTCAAGGTCATGCTCCAGCACTGGGCTTGTCCAGTTTGGAACTCTGGGGGTAAGAGCAGTGAGATCTGATATGTTCCACATGCTGTTCTTCCAGTGACAAAACAGATGGAAAGGTGGCCTCTGTCAGACTCCTGCCTCTGCCCTGGGTCAATGGTAAGGGGTTTGCTGCTGAAGTCGGGGTGAGACACCCCTCTAGGCCAGGCAAGGAGGAGGAGGGCTGCAAAGGCCTGAGGGATGCTTGATGACAGCCTCCAGAGTGGACAAGACAAGACAAATCAAGAAAAGAGGAAATGAAGAGAAATGGAGACCTTGTAGGGACGGGAAGAAGGGTGGGTGCCGAGGGGTCAGGGGCAGCTGGCAAGATGGAGGAGCATCCCCGGGGGGAGGTTGGAGGGCATGTTGCACCTGAGGAGGGGTGGGAGAGGCAGAGCAGGGGTTGTGTTGCTGCCTCTGTGAGTAGCAGCAGGTGGTGGCCTGGGACATGGGCTGTCCTAGGGCAGCACTGCCCCTGTCCCTGCCCCTGCACCCAGACAGTGGCTGGGGCGCAGGCCTGAGCCACAGGAAGCACCTGGGACACATGTCCCCAGACCATTAGCCCAGCCTGACTCCTGGACTCCGTGGCCCTCACCGCCATGTCTCCAAGCAAGTTGCCTATCAGAGAGAGGGCAAACTTGTCAGCAGGTTTGAATAAAGATGACATTCCTGAGGAGAGTATTTTAACAGATTATTCATTTGCTAAAAACCAGCAGCTGATAAATATTGAATTGCACTTCTTCACAAACACACCAATTATCTCCCCAAAAGCAGGAATTAGTGCTGCATAACGGTGCATTGCTAAATGTCATTCAGCTAATTGAATTTCTTGATTGACTGAAATATTCCCAGTTCCAAAACTCACTCAGACAACAGGAGAGTTTCCATGACGACAGCTCTTCTCCATGCTGGGTGGGGGTAACCCCGGGGGTTCCTGGTTCCTTACAGTGAGTGGGTGAGGGGGGTTGGCCCACTGGACAGGGTATCACAGGGGTGGACATTAACTCTGGGATGCCCGGACCCCATGGACACCTGGCCGCTCTGGTCCACCCCTCCCAGCCTGTCCCCATCACGGGCATGGGATGGCCTTTCCCAGCTGGTCTCCCAGCTCATGACCCATTTTGGACCCTGTTTTGGTTCCTAGGTACCAGGGAAGGAGTCCCATCACTGCAGAGTTCCAGCCCCACACCACCCACCTCAGCCCTAAGTTTCCAGGGACCCACTGGCTGCTTCAGTGACTCCAAGTACCCAAATTGGACACATGTCCCCAGGCCATCCTGTAGCTGGGTTCCCATCCTTGTCACTAGAAAGTCCCACTTTTCTCTTTATGCCACACTCACACTCATAGCTGGGGGCCACTGAGATGCACCCCTAACTCCTGACTCTCACGGCACAGCTTTGGGTGCAGGAGGAAAGCCACACAGACGTGGAGAGAACAAGTGGTGGCTGGAAGTTGGTTTGTTTTTCGAGGACCTGCTACATGCTATGGAGTGGATCAACAATGGCCAAGGGTTAGTGGGGTGGTGGGTGGGGGAGCACAGAGGGTGCGGCTGCTCTGTGGGATGCTACAGTGCAGGAGAAAGGGCCACGAGCTCTGCCACACCCAGCAGTTAGGCTACGCCCCAAGTGGACCCTGACATGGGTGCTGGACGCTGGGTGAGGACAACTTGTCAGTGTGGGGTCCCTAGTGGTGTTCTTCACAGTGGGATGCTGATGACCCAGAGGCCATGTGCACCGGGGAGGGGCACATGGGAAGTCTCCCGCCTGCCACTCACAAACCAACCAACTAACTAGGTCCCCACGGGGCTGGGGCTCAGTGCCACATCCCTACTGGGTACCCTTGCATGTAGCTGGTGATCGCAGCTCTGGGCTGGGGGCTGTGACTGTTCCCTTTGTCCTCTGTCCTCCACAGTTGTTGACCAGATTCACCTTGAGAATGGACAGCAGTGGCCAGGCTACCAAATGACAGCCAGGAAGGAACAAATATCGACTCCTCACCTCAGGGAAGAGGCTGGTTTGCCTCCCAGAGGCGAGTGCTGGCCTGGCATCCACGAGTCAATGGGGACCTTCGGGTCAATGAATCCCAATGTTCCTGTCACCAGAAAGCAACGTGCTCATGTTGTTGTGACCTGTGTCCCAGTTGGCTGGGGACAAGGGCCTGCACCTTGCTCTCAGAGCCCCGACTGAGATGCCGAGGACCCATCTCCAATCAAAGGATGCTGGGAGCCCCCAGCCCCTCACAGACCACTAGGCCTGCCCCTTGTTCCCCTCTATGTTGTCCAGGTGGGGAAAGACCCCCTACTGCCCTCCTGGGGCAGATCCCAGCAGCACTGGTCAACAGAGAAAGCAGGATCTGTGAGGTAAGGCAGAGCCCACTGTGGGGAAGCCCCATCTCCTCCCTGGCATTCACCCCAATTCCACCCTCAGAGCCTCCCCACCAAGCTGTGTAGGGCAGTGGGAGAGCCGGGGACCAGTGCCCACAGAATCTTCCCTCCTGGCCTCAAGATGGGGGTGGGGGGCCCTGCTGGAAGGTGGGCACGGTGTGAACCAACAGCCAGGCCACACTGGTGATCCCTAAAAGTACCCCTAATATTTGGAAACATACCTTCCTCTCCCAGCCCCTGTCCAGGAAGGGTCCAGCTTCCATGGGGCAACAGCTTCTTTTATGAGCACAGAGGCAGCCAAGACCATCCTCCCAGCCACGCACTGCTGGTTCTGTGAATCCCTCCAGTACCGTCGTCTTCCCCTGCAGGTGGATGTGGAGGGGCCTGTCGTCCAGCCTGAGCAAGCCCAGGAAGCACCCGCAGCTGACCCTGCTGTGACAGTCCACATGGCCAGGACCATGACCTCCATCAGAACCCACACAAGCTGCTCAGAGTGACCACAGCCAGCTGCCTATTGGTCCCTGAAGGGTTATAGGACACTAAGCAGAACCTAAGGAGGGCAGCTGCCTGCTCGTAGCTACTGCCCCGTGGTCCTAACTATGTCTCTGCATAGCACGTGTCCCCTGGGCAGACACCTCCCCAGAGCATGGGCACCCTGGCTTCTCCCTGGCCACAGACATCTGAGACAAACAGGTGCAGTGGAAGAAAATGAATCCCCAGGCAGAGGCATAGATAGGAGTGTGTAGAGGGTGGGCCAGCACCCTCCTTCAACAGAATCCAGAATCCAGGACAGCTGGAGGGCTTCCCTCCCAAGGCTGGGGAGGTGTGCCCAGAGCAGGAGCTGGCCACTGCCATGGCAACCGCAGCCAGGGCCCACCAAGAGGGAGGAAGGAGAGGGCAAGGTAAAGGTCCCATTGGGGAGTGTGAGGTTGTCACTTCCTTCATCCTGTGTTGAGGTGTTGCCCCAAGAATTCTCTCAGCTTCTCTGGTCATGGGAGGAGCTCCTAATAGTGAAGGTCTCAAGAGCCATGGAATGTGCTTGTGGCTTTGAGCCTGTCTGGTTGCCAGGTATCTAAAATACACCTCCCTATACAGGGTGCTTCATCTGGGAGCCAAGAGATGAGCAAGTGAGGAATGAGGGAAGAGCATCTGAGGGGGAGGAGCCTCTAAGAGCCTTGTGACCTTGAGCCCTGGTCAGCACAGAGGGCCTGGCAGGAGATGAGATCTGAGCGGAGGGAGATCATTCTAGCCTCAGCAGTCCACTAAGAAGGGTGGGACTAATGGACAGTCAGTGAGTCAGAGCTTGTGAGACGTGGCCCCAGAGATGATGAAATGAGCTTCAGATCCTCAGGAAAGGCTGCTCTCGGGCCTTTCAGACTCAGAAACCAAGCAGGAAGTGGGGACCAGGCATGAGTAGGCTCTGCTGGGGCAAAGGCACCATATTCTATTTCCTACCAGATCCTCCAGGAGGGAAAGTCACCACAGTGCCCTGAACCACAGACACCTGAACCATCCATCCATCCATGTGCTCAGTCATCCACAGTCATCCACTTACCTATTCATCCATCTACCCACCATCGTCCACCCACTACCTAACCACCCATCCATCCACCCATACATTCATCCATCCACCCATCTATCCATTGACCATCCACTCGTTTACCCACATATCCATCCAACCACATATCTATCCACTAACCATCTATCATCCATCTATCCACCCGTTGTTTATGCACCCATCCACCCACCCATCCATCCACCATACATCCCTCCACCATCTGTCATCCACTCATCTACCCATCCATTCATCCACCATTATCTACCCATTCTCTATCCATCTATCCACTCATATTCAACCATCCATCCATCAACCATCCACCCATCCATCCACCCACTTACTCACCCATTCACACTCACACATCCTTCCATCATCTGTCATCTGTCATTTATTCACTCTATCCATTCATCCCATCTACCTACTCATTCACTCACTCATGCATTACTTCCTTACCTCTGCTCTCTGCCCCTGGGCCAGGCATTTCTTCAGAGGCTGTAGATGCCACAGGTATTAAGGCAGCAGGGTTTTCTGCCCTCTGAGAACTTTATTCTAATGGGAAAGTAAAATAATGAACATGCAAGCAAGTCAATGACCCTTCTCTGTTCAGCCTGCTGTCACAAAGCTGGTGTGAGGCCTGGCTGCTGGAGAGCCAAGCAGGGTCCACTGTGGGAAGAGGGTGGGAGAAAAGAGGATGATGTGGGCAGGAACCAGCCTCACAGATGTGGCCAGGAGCCCCACACTCACATGGCTCATGATGAGGCCAGGGTTTTGTGCCATTGGGAACCTGTTCACTTTATTCCAGAGAGAAGCTAAATACGCCCTTCTCTCCTCTGTGCTGGAGTCATGAGGGCACCTGGAGTGTCCTATGGGTCCTGGGTTGAGGGCTAGGCACTGCCTGGCGAAGGTTGGGGCAGACTGGGGCTTCTGAGCCCCAGATAGGTAGGGGCAGGCCCTATAGATAGGGGATGGACTGTCCCCAGAGGAACAAATCTGCCATCTGAGAAAGAGGACTGAATGGGAAGGGGCTATCCAGGATCTGACATCCCACACGGAGTTCTGGGACCCTCTATTCTGGTTATTTCAGCCAGGGGGTCTTTGTCAGCACGCTGATGTGGTGCTCAGATTTATGACATGATGGGCACTAAGGGGAAGATTGGGGCCTGGGCACCACTACAGGGGGCCTTGAGCCCATTGTGTGTGGGCCATACCCCTGCCTCCTAAGCCACCCACTCTCCTGGCACACAGCACATGCCTGTGTGACACACAGCTTCCTGCTTAGCTGCTGCCCCAGTGGTAAAGTATACACCCTCTTCTGGCCTAATGGGGCAAATGTCCCCTTCATGGCGCCCTGCTTACAGCAGCAGCCAGTGGCATTGTGCTGAGAATTGGGAGGAGTTCAGCCTGCAGCACTGCGCCCCATGAGAGTGACAGCACAGTCACAGGTCTGCTGAGGGAGGTGCAGGTGACCCAGGATGGCAGAGCTGTGGCAGGGGCCTGGGAACTCACCCTGCTAGGGTCTTGCTGTGAGCAGGCATTTATTTAGGGGACCGGGATTGGAGAGATGGCCTCAGGCTCTGAGCAGGCCGCCTGTCTCTTGAGTGTGTGAAGGAGGATTTGCCGTTAATATCTGCTGTGACACTAATGAAGGCCCCTGTGATTAGGACCCCATCCATCTCAATATAACAACCATTATGTCAGTGATTACCCTAACAGTTATAAGTTCGTGATTTATGGAGTTTGTAATGATTATTTTTGTAATTGTAAGTTAGAGGATTTTATGGCAATATATCAGTTTGAAAGAAATTGAAATATAATTTTAAGTGAAGAACTCAGCTGACACGAACAACAAAGTGTGCATGGGTGTGTACATGTATGCATGGAAGGGGTGGGCTCAGGGACTGGGCCAGCAGGAGTGTCCGTGGACCCATGGTCTCTCAGAGAGCTCCAACCCCTCTACTACACAGTTTAAGCATCATATCCCAGAATATCCCAAGGTCCATGGGGTTCTGGGACTACCCAACACAGAACTGGGCTCCCTAAATACCAGGAGCTCTGTACACGGGATACAGAGGAGGACCTGCCCACGTGTTTGACAGTGGCCTCTGGTTGGATGTGTGAGTTTGGGAACAGCAGTGGCTGAGGGCACAGGGACACCTCCTGCCTCCTCTGCTAGCAGCTGCAGGTTGTCTCCTCTCAAAGCCAGGTCCCTAGGCCCAGCTGCCTTCTGTTGCCTCGCCCTGGCCTGTGCCTCTCCCTCCCAGTGCATGTGGGTTTCCCTCTTTCTGGATACATCTTCCCTCCTATGAGCTCAGGCTCTGCCCAACCCCAGGGAGATGTGGCTCCCAGAGGGTCTTCAGTCTCCCCCACCCTCCCTGGTGATCTTACTCATAACTTCAGCTTCAGATGTGAACCATGTGCAGATAGTTCCTGTGTCCCCAACCCTGGCCACTACACAGCCCTGCCTGCCACCTCTACATCTACCTGTCCACCTCCCAGTACCTCCCATGGGCATCTCATGGCTCCTAGCTCAACATGTTCAAACTCAGGACAAGCCCCGTTCCCTCCAAGGCTATTGCACCTGCACTGTCCTCACGCTTCCCAATCCCTTCCTCTCTCCAAAGTCACTCAGGCACGGGGCTGGCAGTTCTATGTCCTCAGCATCTCTCTGAAGCTTGTGATGTATCCTTACCTGACACCCTGCTCTGTCCACTCCAACCACATGGGGCTGAATCCCACATGGGACTCTGAAGACACCACCCTGAGGCAGAAAAGCTTCCACCTCCCCTCTTTGTCTGCACCCCCTTCAGCTCTTGATGTCATCTTGTCCTGAAGCCTCTTCTGGTCTCATGGGTCAAGTCCAGACCCTTGGAATGGAGCCTCAGAGAAGGGAACTTCTCCCTGGACTAAAAAGACATACCCCAGTTGCAATTTTGCATTTATTTCTGCAGTTATTTGTATAACTCTATCTATCCCACCACACTTGAGACCCCACAAGTGTTGAGACTCTGTTGGTTTTTACTCATCATTGTTTCTTCTGCTCATAGTAGGCAATGATGCACCCATCTGTCCCTCCCTCTCTCCACTATCGATCCATGCACCCATATACTCACCCTCCCTCTCTCCACTATCGTCCATGCACCCATATATTCACCCTTCCTCTCTCCACTATCGTCCATGCACCCATATACTCACCCTCCCTCTCTCCACTATCGTCCATGCACCCATATACTCACCCTCCCTCTCTCCACTATCGTCCATGCACCCATATACTCACCTGTTGTCCTTCTCTCCCTCTCCAACCACCCATCCATCCATATACCCATCTAGCCATCCATCCACCAATCCATCCATCCATCCATTCATCTATCCATATACCATCCATCCATCCCCTCATCCATCCATCCATCCATATACCATCCATCCATCCCCTCACCCATCTGTCCATACCTTCATATACCCATCCATCCATCCATCCATCCACTCATCTATCCATTCATCCATCCATATATCCATCCACCTATGTATCCATCCATCCATATACTCATCCATCCATCCATCCACCAATCCATCCATCCATCCATCCATCCATCCATCCATCCATCCATCCACCAATCCATCCTTCCATCCATATACCCATTCATCCATCCATATACCCATTCATTCATCCACATACCCATGCATCCATCCATATACCATCCATCCATATACCCATCCATCCATCCATATACCCATTCATCCATCCATATACCCATTCATCCATCCATATACCCATTCATTCATCCACATACCCATTCATTCATCCATATACCATCCATCCATATACCCATTCATCCATCCATATATCCATTCATGCAACCGTTATTGAGCACTGGGTTCCAGGCACAATAATAATTTGGGTGTCATGAACCTCCAACCTATATCCTGATCCCAAACTCCACGTCAATGGCAAGTCTGTCAGCTCCTTTCAACATGCCTCTGCAGTCCTCCCACCTCCTACCCCCTTCCCTGCTGCCATCACCCCCCTTCTTGCATCGGCTTTCTGGTAGCTTCCTCCCAGGTTGCCTTGCTTCCAAGGAGCAAGGCCCTTCCTCCTTCTAAAGCTTCTGCTTTAGTCCTGCCAGGCCAGGGCTCCTCCAAATAGCTAAGGCTCCCCCAGGGTATACACTCAGCAGCCAGCAGCCCACTGCAGCCCCCAGTCCTGCCTCAGTTTCCCTCATGGCTGCATCACCTGTTACCTGTGAGCTGTTTTCTTATCTGCATCTCTGCATCCACCTGAGAGAACTGGCTCCTTCCTGGGCAGGACCTGCAGGCCTGTCCATTGCCCAGCCCCTGGAAGTGCCCCCCGGCCAGCTTCCCTGCTCCCTGCAACCTCCTCTGCGGGGCTCCAGCTCTTCTTTCATGGCCCGGCCAAGGCCACTCTTCACAGAGGTCATGCTTTGCCCTGGAGGCCTCTTTCACCTCACCTGTGGTGGCCAGCTCACATGGACCCTCCTCCCCAGGTGAGGGCTCCCGGGATTGTGGCCTTTGCCCTCCTCTACTATTGCCATATGGGGCTCATGGAAAAGTGATGGCACAGAGAATAAGCACACTTATTGAAATTATGTTTTAAATAAAGGTGACCCTCTGCTTGCTCAGGCAAAATGGCAAGTTTCTTTATTTGCAGTTGGTTTATACAGGGAATTTTGTACATGCACACAATACAGCAATGACCTCATTGATCCAATTAAACATCATGCGACTACCTTGTGATTAGCTTCAGATAATCCACTCAACATACACCTTTTGACATAACCCTATCAACATAACCCAATTTAACATAACTTAATGGAGAACATGAACATGTTGTTAGCCATTACTTCTTTGTTCTTATCTGATGAGGCCTGAGGCTATGGAGGAACAGGGTAGCTTGAGTATCTGCCCTTGCTGACCTTGCTGTTTGGAGGCTGTTACTTTGGATCTTTAAACAAGGCATAAAGAAACTTCTTGGGCATACAGGAATTTGTGTCCAAACCTTTTCTCTCATGTAGGCCTTAAGTCAGGGAGGTTTTGCTGAAGTCTTTTATAAGGAATTCTCAGGCTGGACTTCTCAGGTTTCATCTGTGCCGTTAGATACCTGTATGCATTGGGTAAATTCCTCTTCTCTTGAGGTCCCCTAGCACATTTCCATTCCCGGACCCATCAGCAAGCAACCTTTGCTACTTACCACATATCAGGAAAGGTTACTCCATTCCTGGACCAGTCAGCAAGTGACCTTCATCACTTACCACAGATCAGGAAAGGTTACTGATGGGTATCTGGCCAGTTTTCCAAAGGGCTTTTTCATTGGTCTTATATAGTCAACCTTAAGTCCTTAACACAGTCTGGAAATGCTATTCCAGCCAAAGCCTTGGTCATGTTAGGCACGCAACTAACCTGGCCACATGGGATTCTGCCTCAGTTTCTCACAAGTATGCCTGCACAAAGTCTTTTCACTGCTCTCTCTCAAACAGCTTTTTTGGCCAGAGGCATATAGGCGGTTCACCTATACCCTACCCTCAGGAAAACGCTTGTGGAAAGGTCAATAAACAAAGTCAAATGATGTCTTACAGCAGAATTGCAATAGTTATGGTAACACTTGGACTTGGCTGGAGAACACACCTGCCCTGGGAGGCGTGGCCTCAGGGAGCCACCTGCGGACCCAGACCTAGGCAGGTGCTGCTCACTGTCCTCCCAGTCCTCAGAGGGGAGAGCAGAGCTTCCCAGGGGGTGGCCCCAGCTTATTCCAGGCTTTGGTTCTGAGATCAGTCGCCAGCTGTCCTCTCAGAAAGACACAGCTAGGAAGAAGTCGCCACCCTGCGAAAGAGGCCCCGGGACGGAGAAGGAGCTGCTGAACATGTTTGAACCAATTCAAGTAAAACTTTAGTGCATGTTACCCTGCTGGCATCAGAGTCACATCTTCCCTGGAGCTGTGGGAAGGATTAAGTATTTACACACATTAATTTATCATCTCAACTAGCACCACACTGCACCATTCACTGGGCACAAAGGCCCAAATTAGACAGGTCCCTGTCCCTGGGGAGGCCACAGGGCAACAGAGGCAGCATATGGTACTGACCAGAAGATAATGGGACAGTCCTCAGAGGAAGGCAGACAACCAGACCCTGGACAGTCTCCATGAGGTGGGTCCTGCGGCTTGAGGAGTTTATGACACACACTTAGCTGATCAAGTCTTTCCCAGAAGCAGGACTGATGTGTGCAAGACCCAGGGCATGGAAGGCACAGGGCACACTGGAGAGGGAGTGAGGCTTTTGTTGCTGGAGCAGAGACTGCATGGGAGGTAGCGATCCCCCGCCCCCACTGGGTGCAGAAAAGCACAGGTGTGTGGCGGAGCGGACCCACCTCCCACGGGCTTCGGACTCCCACCGCAGGCCTCCTCTTTGCTCAGCTTCATAGGAGTCAGGAAAGGCCTGTGAGCGTTTTGTTAGGAGCTTTGAACACAGGAGGAAACAGCACTTGTGCAGTGACCAGGTCCATCATGGTATGGACGTTCCCCTGACCTCTTTATTACTTTTAAGCACCACCTTGTATTTAAAAAAAAATAAAAATAATCTCAGTTTTCTACTCCCTGCAGGCTGATTGCCAGGATTTCTTCAGTTCATTCTTCTATACAGGCAAGGGCATTAGCACCCCTGCCAAAGCTTCCAGCACATTAAAATACGGTCACCCTGCGGAACTCCTAATGTTCTTGTTTAATGTGTCAGAAAAGCAAACAGGGTTTTATTTTTCTTTGGACACAACTGAGGAGGAGTAAGCTTGTCTCCACAGGAGGGCCTGAAAGCAGTGTCCATTTGCAAGTCCTGGAGATGGGGCCAGGGTGGCTGGGCCTGCAGCTCGGCTGTCCTCAGAATCTTCCGCTGGTCCCTGGCCTGGAGGCCTAGTGTTAATTGCTCAGAGCTGGGGAGAGAAGCCAGGGAAATGGTTGCAGGGCAGCAGCTTGGAGGAGGGAGGGGCACCCATGACCCTCCAATCCACAATCTTAGCCAACATTTCTCTGTAATGCCGTGGACCTCACTGACAGGGCATTCTGCAGGTGTTGGCCTCCAAGAGCTGAGGGGAAGACCTCCCCAGCAGGGGCCTCCTGCTGGTGTCTGTCCAAGGGCTCTCAGGGGACCATGGGGCGTACTTTTTTTCTGGATGAGGCCTTTCCTGCAGGTCCCCAGCACACATAGGGCATGTGCCCCCACAAGGCTATCTCTCCAGGGGACCAGAGGTCCATTTGGGTGTGATTAGGACAAAGGAGGCTAAGGGGCTGCAGGAAGGGGACAGAGGATGATGGCCTCCTGGACAAGAAAGATTAGAGGGTTCTGAAGCAAAAGGAACTTTGGGGAGGGGGTTTGGGACCTAGTGAAGTATGTGCTGTTCCTGTGAAAGGTAACTGTGGCCTCTGCCCCGTGTCCCCGTGAGTGACAGACGCGATGATTCCCCCCAAGGCACAAAGACAAGGGCCCCTCTCAGAACAACACACCAGGGTTGCACAGATGTCTCGAGAGCAGCAGATGCCGTGGGCTACCCCTCCGGAGGCTCCGATGGCCACGCCCTCCTCAGTGCTTTTCTCCCTCTTTCGACTTCCATATTTTAGGTTTTCTAAAAAATGTATTTTACATAGATTCCCTGCTTTTTTAAGCTGTGATGTTTGGAGCAGCAGCACTTTACCTCACTTGTACCTCCTCCCATCACCGTCCCTCTGACTATGAACTCCACTTGATTTTCCTTCTTAATCTCCACCAAAGTTTACTATCTCGTAAGCACTTTCAGATGCTCAGCCTTTCCCCCTCCTTATCCTCCATTTGACTTTCTCTCCTAATTCCTCCTCATTCTTTCCTTTCTTCTTTGCAGGCTGACGCTTTCTTGGTTCTGTCCTAATTCCTGACTTGCAGAGTGGGAAGACTTGCTCTTTCTTGATAAATACATTTGAACTCATGAGTTCCTCCTAGGGCTCTATCTCTTTATAATGCTCTGTAAATGAATATAATATTTCCATCCTGTTCTAACTTATTCATGACTTTGTACTATTGTGTTGTTATCCCAAAGTATATTGACTTGTGTGTTATTTAGGTTTCTATGAGATTTTTAATAATAACTTTAAAATTAATAGCTTCTAATTTTATTCTACTTTGTCCAGAAGGATAATCTCTATGATATTGATCCTTTGGAATTTGGGGAATTCAGCTGTAATTTTGTTCACAGTTAATTTTTGAGCACATGCTGTTATTGGGGTGTTCAACAAGAAGTTGTGATTTTGGTGGGAGATGGTGACAACCCTTCTACCGTGAGCTCCTAACTGGGACATGTAATCTACACACTTGCTAATTTCTTCCCACTTGCAGAGATGAGTTGGCATCTACAGTGTCACTGATGTCTCTTTTCATCATTTGCCCTCTTTCCATCATTTGTGGATTTTGAGGCTGTGTCATTCTGTTCCTGCAGGTTCAAGGTAACTGCCTTCCCTTGATTTCCTGTTCACTTAAAAAATATGCATATAACTGGCTTCTGCATTCCTCTGGCTTCCCCCTTGAACTGTGGTTTGACATAAAAGTGCATCTCGGCTTTCACAGAATTTTTTTTCTGGTGTATCATTTTCATCATTTAATTTTTTTATATTGAAAACCTTCTGAACTTAGTAAAAAGTTATAAGAATAGTCAAGTGATTTGGGTGCACCATTTACACGGCCTCACCAATGACTGCTCTTTGCCACCCCAGCTGCGTTTCTCTCGGTTGTGCTGCTGTGGGTGTCGTGTTGGCATCACCGAGCTCTTCAAGGGTACGTTGTACAACTGTGATTTTGACCTAAAGTGCTTACTGGCCTATATCTTCCAAGGACATTTTCTTAGGCTCTTCATGCCTTTTACCAAACTCCAGAACTGTACTGGAACAGGCTGCTACAGACAGTCCGTGTTTGAATTTCAGCAGCTGTCCAATGATGATTTGGTGCCTCAGGTTCAGTCAAGGGGCCTGTGTTGTGTTTTGTGGTCACTTTTCAGTTTCTCTTCATCTGGAGCAACTCCTTGACCTTCGGTTTTCCTTCATGACATCGGCATCTTTTTTGGTGTTTTCATATACAATCTGAAATATTTTCATCAAACTGGTTAGCAACATTGGCATTTTTGGAGATCTCAGTCCAACTATTTTGCAGAACGCCTTTGATTTGGATTTCTGTGATCTTCCTCAGATACTGATTCAGGAGCCCATTTTTGGCAGGAAAACCCCAGAAGTGCCGTGTGTCTGCTCAGCAGCCCACACCAGCCCACACCAGCAGCACACGGTGGCCGGTTGTCCAGTTTTGGCCTTGATTACTGGGTGAGGGCTCTGACCACAGGTGTTTCCTTCCATCAGTAGACCACCTTCCTCTCTGGAATTAAGAAGTAACCTTTGGGGCAATACTGTCCATCATAGTGTCAGCCACAGTTGACTCCTGCCTGGCCCAGTTATTGCCTTGGCTTGTAAAATGGTATTTTTTTTTAAAACGAGATCCACGTTTATTAGTTGAAAACACTCTGGAGTTTCTCCTCCCACTGTTGGTCCTGCACGCAATCTGCCATACCCATACATGCTCACACACAGGCACAGACCACCCACTACACACACAACGCTTATATACTATCACACCACACATGCTCACCCACATACACACACATGCAAGCAAATAACACACACAGCACACACTCACACACACATGCAAACGCAGATAACACACAGCATATGCACACACATCAGACACATCACACACACACCCCTAAGCTCACAAATGCTACACAAGCATCTGTTCTGCAGAACAGTCAATCTGCATGTGAGGACACTAGGTCCCAGGGTCCTGAGTCAGCCATGCGCCACCCCCCATCTGAAGCTGCCCTGGCAGGTCTCCCAGCTCCGCATGGGGGCAGGTTGTGAATAGCCCACCACTGATTTCCTGACACGCTGGGAGGGCTAAGTACCTACAGCTGTGCTCCTCAGCTCTGCCTGCTGCCCGCTGCCTGCTGCCTGCTGCCTGCTGTCTCCTGCCCACTGCCCGCTGCCTGCCCAGCTCGGGGAAGGCCTCCCTACCATAGCTATCCTGGAGGAAGGGCAGGCAGGAGGGGGTGTAACCGCCCACGTCAGCCCTAGGACACTTTGGGCTGCTTCTCTTGGTTGAAACATTTCATCTGGAAATAGCTCAGTCCTTAATTATGTCAAATTAAGGTCCATGCTTTGGAGATTTCTGCAGTCATTACGAATGCTGCAGAAACCATGCTCAGAATGAAGCCCATATCGGCATCCTCACGGGGAGGTTTGTGCACAGATGGCCAGCGATCCCAGAAACAGCTCAGCTTGCTGCGGGCTCCCTGCTGGTGGAGGGCCCAGGAGCCAAGCACTTACCCGGTCCAGGTCTGCCCACCTGGTGGTCCCCACTCGGGTCTCCCTGTACTTGGACTCTGTTCACCCTTCAGTGCCTTCAGGGCTCCCCAGGGATTCTGGAGCCAGGGGTTGGAAGACTGTGTCCCCTGGAGTCCTGGTGGGGAAATCACAGGTAGAGGACTCAAATTTTTCCAAGGTTGCTCAAAAATAGTGTTCTTGGAATCCTAAGTTCTGAAGGTACCTACTCAAACAAAATAAACAAGTGCAGAGGAAAATTTTTTGAAAATACACAAAGCTCACCCTCCTTCAGGGGCAATCACTTCAGCAAGGCTGTCGTCACCACTCTGGCTCTGCAGGCTGTGGGCACAGAGCCTCGCATCACTGTGCGGGGCATTGGTGATGTCTCCGCTGCCATGAGCATGTTCCAGGGAACAGTCCAAAAGATTGTCACCAGAGGCAGGCACAACACGCACACAGGTGCATCTCCCAGGCAAGCTGGGTGAATTTGTCCTGGGAGTCATTGTAGATTTGGGGGGTTGAGTATAGTAACTCACACAGCTGAGGAGGAGACGTAGACCCCACTTAAATGTATTTAATTAATAGAAACGTATTGTACCTGCACAGGGGTCATTGCCATAGGAAGCAAGCGAACCCCGAATGACAGATCAAATGGGTCTTTATACCCTATTTCTGTGTCACAGCAAGTAGTCAAAGGATAGAAGCTGAATCATTGCAGTTAGCCTTGGGCGGGGAGAAACTGCGTAGTACAAGCGGGGCAGGGGAGGGGGTGAGCAGGGGTATGTCAAGCCTCTCCTCCCTACACACTCCCTTATCTTCAGGCCTCTTCTCAGAGTTCTCCTCACCCTTCAGGGGGCTGGGACTAATGGACTCAAAGGAAGTTTCTTTTTCAAGGGTAGGCGGCTTGATTATCACAAGAGAACCACAGAGTTTGAGGATGTGGGAACCAGATGGGAATCCTTTCAAGGGAAGAAGCAAAAGATATCTATGGGGACAAGGCCAGAGGGTGTCAGCCCAGGAGGGACCCTGTATATTCTGCAGGGAGGCCCAGCCAAGTAGGAAGCCTTGTCCACTCTGCAGGTGACAGAGCCCAGGAGGAGCACTGTCCACTCTGCAGGTGAGAGACCCAGGAGGAGCACTGTCCACTCTGCAGGTGACAGGACCCAGGAGGAGCACTGTCCACTATGTAGGTGACAGGGCCCAGGAGGAGCACTGTCCACTCTGTAGGTGAGAGACCCAGGAGGAGCACTGTCCACTCGGCAGGTGACAGGGCAGGAGGAGCACTGTCCACTCTGGGTGGGTGGGTTTAGTCTCCAGGTGTCTGTATCTGGAAGTGCCGGCTACCCATGGTGACTTCCCATCTTGTGGCAGCCCAGAGCCAGCTGTCCCTGGAGCTCTAGTTGCACCTACCGTGGCCTCACCTCAGACCGAGTCCACATCAGCCTTGGCTGTACATCTGCCCTGAGTCCTCTGTTCCCGTCCCCCTGGCCCCTGCTTTCCAGGCCCTGGACAGCCCAAACACCTGCTCCTCCCTGCAGGTTCCCCTGACACTACCTTTGAGATGGGGAGTGGAGAGATGACTGGAAGCCTACAGACCAGACAGTGGCAGATGGAGGTGGCAGCCAAGTTTGCTGAGTGCTGGCACTTCCTCCCAGGTTTCCAAGACATGGCACCACAGCAGAGGAGGAGATAGGCTGGAGTGGAGGCTTAGCTGCCCTCTGACTCTTAGATCTGCTTGGCACCTGGCATGAACCTCCTTCCCTGCTCCCACAAATCCTGATCCCTCTTCTTCTACCAGCGTTCTCCAGTGAGTAAAAGGATGTGGTATTTATTCACACATCAATGCCATCAACAAACATCTATGGTGTGTCCACCACCCACTGCTCTGGCAGGAAGGGAGCTGGTGAGCACGTGGAGCCTTGGCTGCCCTCCCCAGAGTCTGACCTCCCCTGAGGTCAGGGGAGACAGCAACAGGCAAATATCAGATATGTGATATAGACACATGGAGACAAAGCGGGGGGGAAGGATGGGGAGGAGGCTGTGGTCATAGGGCAGCAGGGCAGGGGAGCAGATGCTGGGCAGGGAGCTGGAGCAGTGCAGGTGGGCACCTGCAGAGAGGCACAGGAGGCAGACACACATTTGCACACTCATCCCTGCACTTCATGGCACGCCCCAGATGCTGGAGGCACAGAGGACCAGAGGCTCAGGCTCCTTTGGGTTGGTGCCCCCATCCTAGGCTGGGTCTTCTAAGGTCAAGGGCTCCATCTTGATCACCTCCAAGGCCTGGAAGAGTAGCGTCCCAGAAAATGTGGCCCACCGGCCTGCTCACATCACAAGCAGGCCCTGCTTTCTTGGCACCTGCCTGTCTGTGTTCTTGCTGTCTGTGTGAACTGACAGTTCTGGTCCTGCTTCCAGGAAAGCCTGGTTTGGGCTGCCATGGCCTTGCTGTGCAACCTCATTTGTGGAAGCTGTTTCTTCATGGGTTAAATGGAGAAAATGGGGGAAGCCATGGTCAGACTGATGAAGGGTGGAATGTCCCAGCCAAACACACAGCAGGTGTTCACCAGAAATTCACCACTGCATCTGCTTGTCCCTCTCTAGTCTAGCTGGCACTGCTGAGTCCCACTTGGCTCAGCTAACCATCACCTTTGTAAGTTCCAGCAGATTAGGGAGGAGCTCACTATTGGTTTGTAGTCCCCAGCACAGGACCTGCCATGTAGCTTCCATTTCTCACTATGCATTCACCCATTCCCACCAGGCACCCACCATGCACCCACCACCTACCCAGCCACCCATTTACTCACCCTCTCAGTCATCCCTTCACTCACACATCCATGCACCCATCCACCCACTTGTCTCTCTACTCCCCCATCCATCCATCCACTTATTCACCCCCCATCCATGTACCCATCTATTCACCCACCAATCCATTCACCCATCCATTCACCTATTCATCCACCCATCCATCCATCCCTCTGCCCATCTGCCCATCCATCCACTCACCCACCCATCCATTCATCTATCCACCTACCCGCTCACTGTCCATCTGTTGACCCATCCACCCATCCACCAATCCATCCGTCCATCCATCCATCTATCCAACAACCCACCCACCCACCCACCCATCCATCCATCCATCCATTCATCCACCCATCCACCGGTCCATCTGTCCACCCATCTGCCCATCCACCCATCCAACACCCATCCATCCATCCATTCATTTTCCTACCCCCCCACCCCCACAACCACCCAGCCCCAATATACACCCACCCCCCACCCCAAACAAACAACCGCCGCCCCCCCCCCCCCCCCCCCCCCCCCCCCCCCACCCCCCCCCCCCCCCCCCCCCCCCCCCCACCCCCACCCCCCCTCCCCCCCGACCCCGCTCCCCCCCCCCCGAACTCCCTCTCCCTCTCTCCCCTCTTGCTGAGTGATCTCTTTGCACATGCCCACTCCCATCCCAGTTTGCATCACACACACTGTCCACACCATCCATCACGAGTTGAAGCAGCCTGAGGTTGCTCAACAGATGTGGTTGCCCAGTCTTGAACCTTCCAGCCCCCTGAATTGTGAGCCACCCAACTTCTGTTCTTTACCAATTACCCAGCCCCAGGTACCTGCTACAGCAATTTCAACTGACTGCGACAGCTGGTGAGGATGTGGTGCAACAGGACTCTCGCTCAGGGGTGAAAACGGGTATGGCCGCATTGGAAGATGGCTTGGCCATCTCTCACAAAGCTAAGCACAGGATGTCCACAACCCAGCAGTCATGCACCTGGGTTTTTATCCAAATGAGTTGAAAACATATGTGCACATGAAAACCTTCCCGGGAGTGTTTCTACACCTTTATTCGTGACTGCTGAAAGTCAGAAGCAGCCGAGATGTCTTTCAATACAAGAATAAACAGTATAATAAATGTCTTTCATGGTCAGAAGAAATGAGCTACCAAGAAACAAAAAGACACACGAGAACATTAAATACATCCCGTTAAATGAAAGATGCGAATCTAAAAAGGCTACACGGTGTCTGATTCCAACTACGTGACATCCTGGAAAAGGCAAACGTGTAGAGAAGGCAAAAGGGTGGGGCTGGCGGGGGGCTGGAAAAAAAGAAGAAGGTAAGAATCAGTATAAGGGCACAGAGCAGTGAGGGCAGTGAGACTGTTCTGCCTGGTACAGTGACATTACACATTTGCCAAACCTCACAAAGCTTTACACCATCAAGAGTAAACCTTAGTGTAAACTATGGACTTTCTTTAATAATAATGTATCAATGTTGCCCAGTTAAGTGTAACAACTGTATCACACTAATGCAAGATGTTACCAAGGCTAAATACACACTAAATGGGGATAAGGATGATATACCAGAACTGTATTTTCTGCACAATTTTTCTATAAGCCTTAAACTCTCTGAAAACAAAGCATATCAATTTAAAAATGCAGTCAGCCACAGTGGCTCATACCTATAATCCCAGCACTTTGAGAAGCTGAGGTGAGAGGATTCTGTGTGTACAAGAATTGGAGGTTACAATGAGCCATAATCCAGCCACTACACTCTAGCCTGGGCGACAGAGGGAGACCTTGCCTCTAAAAAACAATTAAATAAAATTTAAAAATTAAATTTAAAGTACAAAACATTGCTGAAGGAAATGAAAGAACATCTAAATAAATAAAAAGAAATTCAGTTTCCATAGGTTGAAGGACTCAGTATTATTGATGACATCTCTGAAACTGACCTACAGATTAATCAGTACGTCTCTATGGCAAAACCTCAGCTGCCCTTTTCCCCCAGAAATTGACAAACTGGTTGTAAAATTCATTGAAATGTAAATGACCCAGAACAGCCAAAAAACCTGAAAAACCTGAAAAAGAATACAGTTGAATAACTCATACTTCTAGATTTCAAAAGTTACCATGAGTGACAGTCACCTAGACAATGTGATACCAGGATGCGGATAGGAACCGTATTGAGAATTCAGGAATCAATTTCAAATTTATAGTCAATCGATCGTTAATGAAAATTTCACAATAATTCGATAGACGACAGAACAATTTTTATAATAAAAGAGCTGAGACAAATGGATAGCCAAATGCAAAGAGATAATTTAGACCATCACATACCATGTACAAGTAATAGTTCAGAAAAGGACGAATCCAAAAAGGAGAAGATTAAAATCTTTGTGACTTTGGGTTAGGGAAACAATTCTTTTTGGTGCTTCAGAAGCACAAGTGATAAAAGTAAACAATGAAAATTCAGACTTCATCAAAATTAATAACTTTTGCACCTCAAAAGACAGTAAAACAGACCTCAGAATTCAAAGAACTTTAAAATCATATATTCAATAAGGGACCTGTATTTGTAATCTGTCTACATTGCCTTTTTGCATTTGGCTATCCACCTG
>CAUYTI010090779.1:0-45413 GCA_963575145.1 Galago senegalensis
AAGCGAGTCTCTTGCCTCCGCCTCCCAAGTAGCTGGGACCACAGGCGCCCGCCACAACGCCTGGCTATTTTTTGGTTGCAGCTGTCATTGTTGTTTGGCGGGTCCGGGCTGGGGATTCGAACCCACCACCTTAGGTGTACGTGGCTGGCACCTTAGCCGGTTGAGCTATAGGCGCTGAGCCAAGGATTTTCTACAGTATGGTTTTACCTCAATGATTACAGCAGGAATTGAGAAACTGCAATGTGTTATTTGTTGTGAAGTTCTATCAGCCGAATCTATGAAGCTGAACAAACTAAAACGCCATTTTGATAGCAAGCATCAGAGCTTTGCCAGCAAGGATACCAACTATTTTAAAGAAGCAAAGCTGATGAACTCAAGAAAGCCAGACTTGACACTGGTGGCAAGTACCACAAACAAAACATAGTAGCCATTGAAGCTTCATATTTGGTGGCACTCAGAGTCGCCAGAGCTATGAAACCTCACATCACTGCTGTTGCCAGTGGCCAAAGACATTGTTTGAGTTATGATTGGAGATGAATTTGTTACGAAATTGAGTGAAATTTCCTAATCTAACGGCACTGTCTGCAGAAGAATAGATGACATGTTTGTTGATATTCTTGATTGGGTAATCCAGGAAATTAAATCTGCTCCCCTTCCAATATTTAGTATCCAACTTGATGAATCTACAGACATTGCAAACGGCTCACAGTTACTGGTTTACGTGAGGTATCTTAATGATGGTGACTTTAAAGATGAGTTTCTTTTTTGCAAACTTCTTAAAACGACAACTACTGTACATGATGTATTTGACACAGTTGGTTCATTTCTGAAAGAGCATAAGATCTCTTGGAAAAAGGTTTGTGGTGTTTGCACAGATGGTGCTCCAGCTATGCTAGGATGTCGATCTGGACTTCAACATTTGGTACTGAATGAGTCACCAGTCATCGGAACTCACTGTATGATCCATCAGCAAATATTAGCAATGAAGACGCTGCCACAAAAGTTACAAGAAGTAATAAAGGCTCGGTGCCTGTGGCTCAAGTGGCTAAGACGCCAGCCACATACACCTAAGGTGGCAGGTTCAAATCCAGCCTGGGCCCACCAAACAACAATGATGGCTGCAACGAAAAAATAGCCAGGCATTGTGGCAGGTGTTTGTGGTCCCAGCTACTTGTGAGGCGGAGGCAGGATACTCGCTTGAGCCCAGGAGTTGGAGGTTGCTGTGAGCTGTGATGCCACAGCACTCTACCCAGGGGATAGCTTGAGGCTCTGTCTCAAAAAAAAAAAGAGAAGTAATGAAAAGCATCATAAATTCTGTCAATTTTGTAAAGGCAAGCACTTTAAACAGTCAACTGTTTTTGTAACTATGCAATGAGTTGGATGGGCCCAACAATGCTTTGCTATTACACATTGAAGTGAGATGGCTGTTGAGAGGAAAAGTTCTAAAACATGTTTTTGAGCTTTGTGATGAACTTCAAAATGTTTTTAATCAGAAAGCAAGACCAAAGTTCGAAGCACTTTTCAGCGATAAAAGTGAACTGCAGAAAATAGCTTACTTGGTTGACATCTTTGCCATCTTGAATGAGTTAAATTTATCACTGCAAGGACCAAATGCAACATGCCTCGATTCGTCTGAAAAGACCTGATCATTCCAAATGAAACTTCAGCTTTGGCAAAAAAAATCCGATGAAAATAAAATTTACACATTGCCTACCTTATCTGCTTTCTTTGAGGAACATGACATTGAACCAGACAAAAGGATTACGATGATAATTTCTGTGAAAGAACACTTGCACATGCTTGCAGATGAAACTTCATCGTACTTTCCAAATCTACCTGACACTCCATTTGCATTTGCCAGAAGCCCATTCACAGTCAGAGTTGAAGATTTTCCTGAGACAGCTCAAGAGGAGTTTGTTGAACTTATTAATAGCAATGCAGCAAGAACTGATTTCTCTACAATGCCAGTTACAAAATTCTGGATCAAGTGTTTGCAGTCATATCCTGATCCGTCTGAGACTGTGTTGTGCTTTCTTCTTCCATTTCCAACAACATATCTTTGAGAAACAGGTTTTTCCAGCTTGTTGGTTATCAAGTCTAAATACAGAAGTAGATTTGTTGTGGAAGATGATCTTCCTTGTACTCTTGCAAAGAATGCCCTGAGAATTTCTGATCTGGTGAGAAAGAAGCAATCTCAACCTTGGCACTGAGGTTGGCTTTTTACGCATACTGTCGCAAAATATAGCAATGTAGTTTACTATTGTTACACTAAGGCTGTTACTCATGCTATACCATGTTTCAAGACAAAATTTCATTTATTTGTAATTAGAAATAAATATTTCACAATATGTAATTACATATTGTTTTGTGATTAATCATTATGCTTTAATTATGTTCAATTTCTAACAATGAAAATACATTCTGCATATCAGATATTTATATTACGATTCATAACAGTAGAAAAATTACAGTTATGAAGTAGCAACAAAAATAATTTTATGGTTGGAGGTTACCACATGAGGAACTGTATTAAAGGGTTGCAGCCTTAGGAAGTCTGAGAACCACTGATCTATATGCTTATTAAGAACAATTTGGAAATTATCAAAATTGGAAATGGGAAAAAATAAAAATTATCTATAATCTCAAATAACACAAACCATAAATTCTGTCTTCATGTAGAATATTTACCTTCCCTAACTCTGGAGTGATGTTGTACGTCTCGCCCAGGCCCAGGCAAAAGTTAATGACTCAGGTTGTAAGGACACCACAAGAGAATTGAGACTTTTAACACCTCTGAAGCCACAGCAGGTGTTCTGGACCACAGATAAGCTAGGCCAAGATTCATAGAAAAAAGCACACTAAAGCCAGTAAGGAGGCTCTAATAATTCAGAGCAAGTAAACCTGGCATTGTTTTAAATCTGAGTGGTAGGGAAGAAAGGAATGAAGCTGATAGGAAGGTCACACGAACTTGACAAATGCCTGAATGCACAGAATTAGGAACACTGGGACGCCCATGAGTTATATCACAATCAACAGCAGCAGCATTACTGACATTTACTAAACGCCACTGAGCCCAACATTGTGTTAGGTGTTTTAAAATATATTAACTCTTGGGCAGGGCCTGTGGCTCAAAGGAGTAGGGTGCTGGCCCCATATACCAGAGGTGGTGAGTTCAAACCAGGCCCTGGCCCAAAAATGCAAAAATAAAATAAAATAAAATAACTCTTTGTCCTTTTCAACTTGGGCCTGGCAGCATGTCTCCTACAAAAAAGGATAGGAGAGGCCAGGCACGGTGGCTCATGCCTGTAATCCTAGCACTCTGGGAGGCTGAAGTGGGTGGATTGCCTGAGCTCACCAACTTCAAGACCAGCCTGAACAAGAGTAAAACACTGTTTCTACTAAAAATAGAAAAACTGAGGCAAAAGGATTGCTTGAGCCCCAGAGTTGGAGGTTGCTGTGAGCTATGATGACGCCATGGCACTCTACCCAGGGCAACAGCTTGAGACTCTGTCTCAAAAAAAAGGTTTGGCTTAGCACCTGTGGTTAGGGTGCCAGTCATATATACCAGGGCTGGCCAGGCATTGTGATGGGCACCTGTAGTCCCAGCTACTTGGGAGGCTAAGACAAGAGAATTGCTTAAGCCCAGGCGTTTGAGGTTGCTGTGAGCTGTGATGTCACAGCACTCTACCAAGGGCGACATAATGAAACTTTGTCTAAAAAAAAGGGTGGGAGAGAAGAAGAAAGGCCGCTCAACAAGGTAGTGACCTAAGAATACACCAAGGATATTCACAAGCCTGTCCAAGGAGGACTTCAAGCAGCACACCCCTCAGGCACCAAAAGAGATCCAGAAATTTGGTTTTTGTTTTTGTTGTTGCTGTTTTTGATTTTATTTGTTTTGAGGCAGAGTTTCACTCTATTGTCTAGGCTAGAGTGCCGTGGCATCAGTCTAGCTCACAGCAACCTCAAATTCCTAGGTTCAAGCTATCCTCTTGCCTTAGCCTTCCAGGTAGCTGGGACTACAGGTGCCTTCCATTATACCTGGCTAGTTTTTCTATTTTTACTTATTTATTTATTTTGAGACAGTCTTACTTTATCACCCTTGGTAGAGTGCCGTGGCATCATAGCTCACAGCAACCTCAAACTCTTAGGCTCAAGTGATCCTCTTGGCTCAGCTTCCCAAGTAGCTGGGACTAGAGATGCCTGGCTATTTTAAGAGAGAGAGAGAGAGAGAGAGAGAGAGAGAGTGTGAGAGTGAGTCTGGCTGTAGCTCAGGCTGGTCTCACACTCCAGAACTGAGATGATCCACCCACCTGGGCCTCCCAGAGTGCTATGATTACATGCGTGAGCAACTGCACCTGGCTAGTTTTTCTATTTTTAGTAGAGATGGGGGGGGGCTTACTCTTGCTTAGGCTGGTCTCTAACTCTTAAGCTCAAGAGATCCTCTGGCCTTGGCCTCCCAGAGTGCTGGGATTATAGGCATGAGCCACCACATCCAGCTAAGATCCAGAAATTTATCATTAAGGCGATGAAGATTCCAGATGTGTTCACTGATACACAGTATTCTTTTGCTCTGGGCCAAAAGAATAATTATGTCCTATGGTATGTCTCTCTGTAGTTCAGAAAACAGAATGAAGATGAAAATTTACCAAATAAGCTCCTATACTTAGGTTACCTATTAACTGGTTACCATTTTGAGATCTATAGTTAACGTGAATGAGAACTAACCACTGGTAGCCAAAGTTATAAAACTGAAAAATAAAATAAAATTTAAATTAAATTAAAAGTAACAAAATAGAACAATAAAATAAAACACATTAATCTAATCCTCACTATCCCCAAGGCAGGTACTATTATCTACATGTCACATAAGAAGAAGCTGAGGCTTAGAAAAATCAAATGACCTGTCCGAGGTCACACAAACAATAGCAGAGCCAAAATTTAAATTCAAAGCTCAAGTTTTTTCACTTGCCTAGGCCGCCAATGCAACATTAGTGAAAATATCCAATTACCCCAATCCTTAGAGAATTCAAATAAAATGTTCAGTCTTTCATTGTAAATAGAGGAGAGAGGATAGCTGTCTGGATTCTTTATAGATTGTCTAACAAGGGATTTTAGAAGACAAGTAGCAAAAGGGTTACAAATACATAGCGGTGTCTCTCTGCCAAGAAAGCACTATACTGTTAAGGTTCACGTGCAATACACAGGATGAAGCACGGTGGTCAGACGAGCCCCAGCCACACCACAGTGATAAATAATTAATGGACATTTTATGCATCCTTGCCTCTACAGCAGTCAATAGCTCTCTAGAAGCAGGCAAAACTGAACGCTGGCTTGAATTCATCTCATCAAGTAAAGGCAAGCCAACCTTGACTGCTGCACCAGATGTAAGAAGTCCTGGATGGGGAATGACGGAGAGCCTCAATCAAAACTTGGGATACTGTTTCTGTGCAACAGACTGACCTAACAACCTGACTCCTGGGCTACCCAACAAATCACAGTGTTTTCTGCACCGGCAAGGTCATGGCCAGACCTTAGCAATTTCCGAAGGTTAGTGTTGTATTCAGACATTCCGAAAAGTATAATACAAAAAAAAATTAAAGAGAAACAAAAAATGTCCAACCATTCTCAGTCACTAATGGGAAACTTTGAGCCTATAATTTTATAAACCCACTTGCTTTAACTGTAGTGTGTTTTAGCAGGAGAAAGTAAGTGGCAATTGCCATTTTTCCAAACTATTTATGTTGCCTTTGACACTAATCTTATTTATTTTCTTCGACATTTATCAATCAATAGGATTCATTTTCCTCCTAAGAGAGGATGAGAGAAAGCACAAATTTTAAGTACCAGAGGGTGGGTAAGAATACAAACCCTCCAACAAAGGAGCTGACAATGACAAATTCATAATCCCGCATAATGAAAATCAACACTGTGGTAAAGTCCCCCCTCAGCCTAGCTCAGTCTTCAAGAGCACAATTATTTTTGTTCCAACACTTGAATTAGATGAAATGCTACTTTTGAGAATGAACAGCAAGGAACACTTTCTCCTTGGAAGGCAATATGCTTTGCTGATTTAGTTAATAAATCTTTATGATATCACTATGAAAAGCGAGGAAAGCAAATATTATTAGCCTCCTTTTCTGGGGAGAATCAGAACTTGGAAAGATTTAGAAACATAGCCCTCGGCTCAGCGCCCATAGCTCAGGGCGCCAGCCACGTACACCAGGGCTAGCAAATGTGAACCCTGCTCAGGCCTGCAACAATGACAACTACAACAAAAAAGGGCGGCGCCTGTGGCTCAGTGAGTAGGGCGCTGGCCCCATATACCAAGGTAGTGGGCTGGAACCTGACCCTAGCCAAACTGCAACAAAAAATAGCTGGACATTGTCTCGGGTGCCTGTAGTCTCAGCTACTCGGGAGGCTGAGGCAAGAGAATCACCTAAACCCAAGAGCTGGAGGTTGCTGTGAGCTGTGACACCACAGTACTCTATTGAGGGTGACAAAGTGAGACTCTGTCTCTACTAAAGAAACAAAAAAACTACAACAAAAAAATTGTGGTGGGTACCTATAGTCCCAGCTACTTGGGAGGCTGAGGTAAGAGACTTGCTTAAGCCCAAGAGTTTGAGGTTACTGTGAGCTGTGAGGCCATAGCAGTCTATTGAGGGCAACATAGTGAGACTCTGTCTCACAAAAAAAAAAAGAAAAGAAAAGAAAGAAAGAAAGAAAGATAGCCCTGGACCATACCCAAGGACAGGTGTAAGTCTGTTGTGTTCTGGGCCTGGCACTTTGCACTAAAGTGAGGATGAGAAAGAGAAGGACAGGAAGTCTCTAATGGCATGCCACGAGGCTCTGAACCCATCTTGTTCCATCTTTTCATCTGTAACTTGAATGAAGACATAGAAGGCATGTCTGATAAATCCACTAATGAGAAAACGGGAGGTCACTAAGATTCCAAAGAGTCTTGATAGGCTAGAACAACCAAGCAAACTGGCATAACAAAACCACATAAAGCCTGGCGCTTAACTGCAAAGAATCTCTTGCACAAACAGAAGAGGAGAAAGTTTAAATAAAATTCATATGAAAAAAGGCCTGGGGCAGTTTTGCAAACTGTTGGCCCATAGATGTGTTTTATTTGGACTTTGCCATGTTTTTGGAAAACATGAGGCCAACATTTAAAAATTGGGAGAGTCACACAGAAATCCGGATTTCCGGCTTCTCTTGAAAAATTGATAGATCTGGCAATTCCAGGTCTGCATTCAGACATGACACCAATTGGTTAGAACTGACTTATGGCTGTCCCCTTAAGACAGAACCTTCACTCCCCTGATGGACGTATATGGACACACACCAACCAGCCTGCTTAAATCATGTAGGTTACTTTCTTAGTTTTGTGGCATATGTTTGCAACTCTTGACCTGGGACTTTTAGGTGACTGCCAACTCAACTGACTCCAACAGTGTGATATGGCTGCCAAAAATTCCACTAAAACCAAGGTAATGGAAAAATAGCGTCTAAATCAGAGGTCCTTAATTTTTGAAGAGTCACAGCCTCCTTAGGAAATCTAGAAAAATCAATGAGTCTTCTCTGCAGAAATATATCTATCTATACAAAAATTTACAATTAATTTCAGGGAGTTGACAGAGCCTCTGAGCCCCCAGTTCCCAAGTTAATGACCCCAGTCTGGAACAAGGAGATGAACTATCCCACTGTATGTTTACACCGTGTGGCTACTCCTGAGAACCACATTTTAAGAGGGATGCTAAGAAACTGCTATCCAAAGCAAGGCAACTGAGATGACAAAGGGTCTGGAAATTACATTATAAAGTTGAAGAAACTAAGAATGGAACACTAAGAAAGGAACAAAATATCCATTTTAAATTTTAGAAGCTATAATAAGGAAAAGGGATTAGGCTTGCCCTAGTCCAGCTGGCAGGACTAAGATCAATCAGAAGTTACAATGAAGTCTACTTTACTATTTCAGTTCAGTCTAAGAAGGAAATTTCTCACAATTAAAGCTGTACCAAACTGACAGTCTGTCCTGTGGTCCAATAAAGTAGTAAGCCCCCCATCATTGTAAGCATCCAAGCTTCTGCAAATATGAAAGTTCTGCATGTCAGAGATATCATACACAGCATTCCTGAGCTGGGCAGATGGCTGTACTATAATTATCTAAAACTTCTCCCAAATCAAAGTTTGCATGAACAGAGCTGGAGATGGCAATATAGTAGTCCCCCTTATCTGTGGTTTCAATTTTTTTTTTTTTTTTTTTTGAGAAAGACTGTCACTATGTTGCCCTCAATAGAGTGTGGTGGCATTACAGCTCATAGTGACCTCAAACTCCTGGGCTCAAGAGATTCTCTTGCTTCAGCCTTCCAAGTAGCTGGGACTATAGGCACCCACCACAATGCTCGGCTATTTTTTATTTTAGTTGTCATTGTTGTGTAGCAGGCCCAGGCCGGGTTTGAACCCACCAGTCTCGGTGTATGTAGCTGGTGCCATAACCACTGTGCTATGGGCGCTGAGCCTGTGATTTCACTTTTTGAGGTTTCAGTTACCCATGGTCAACCATAGTCCCAAAGTAGTAAATGGAAAATTCCAGAAATAAACAATTCGTAAGTTTTAAATTGTGTACTGTTTTGTGTCGCATGATAAAACCTTGCCTGCTCATTCCATCCTGCTGAGTCCTCCCTTTGTCCAGCATATCTATGCTGTATATACTGCCCACCTGCTTGTGCCTTAGCAGCCACTTCAGTTATCAGACCAGCTGATAACAGGATTGCAGTGCTGTGTTCAAATTACCCTTATTTGACTCTGTAAGAGCTCCAAATTGCAAAAGCAGGGAAATATATATGGAGAGAGAGATAGAGGGAGAGAGAGGGATGAAGGGGGAGAGAGAGAGAGAGAGAGATTGCTACTATTTGTAATTTCAAGAATCTACTGGGTGTCTTGGAGCAAAAAGCCCACGGATGAGGGGTCTACTATAATAATTCTCATCTCCTCCCAAACCTTTGCCTTGCTCTGAACAAATAACTACACTGCAGCCAAGATCCACTAAAGAAATAGAAACTCAGTGGCTGATCCTCTCCTGTGAGTCTCCGTGAGTGTACTGGGAATTGGTCAAGGTTTGGCAACTCTTGAAATTTCACATGCCAGCTTTTTGTTCCTCTAACATGCTCCTCTATTCACCTCTCTTTCTACCTATGTCCAAGCTGTTTCAATTCTTGGGAAGCCGCATAAATTTCACCGTATATCAGATCATGTTCTTGCTGAATTGACTCATCTTATCCGCACAGTTTCAAACATGTGGCTATTTAATTAAAGCTTTTGACTAATGATTTCAACAGATAAAAATGGGGAGGATTCAGCACCATACAAACTTGGTAAGAGCCTCACCGTCTGGTTAGAAGAGGTCACTCAGACTAGACCAATTCAAAAGTTGGCCCATGTAGGAGGTGGTTAACAATTAAAGACTCTCCAAAACGTTTAGCAGAGCACTAACCGAGCAGCTGGTATTTCAGAAATTTCAAGAAACTAAAGAAATGACCTCACTATGTCTTTATTATCTAAATCACCCCCTGCCCCTAAATAATTTTTAAATCAGACACTGCTTTCTGAAAGATCTTTTCAAATGTCTTTTAAGACACCATGATGGTACATAAATCCTTTCCTCTTGTTTACAGGATTAAAAAGTATAACTATTCTGGTTGAACACAATCAAGATTAAATTTATAAAAGAAAAACTTCCTTTTGTCCATGTTGCTGCTCTTCTCCCGAAGAGCTCCTCAGTAGCTAGAACAAGCTCTAAAAGCAAACTTTCCCTCCATTCCAGAAAAGAGGGGAGTGTGGGGCCTCTTGACCTATAAAACTCAATATTTTGGAACATCCATAATTTCCCCAAGTCTGTGCCAGTCAAGTAGAGACTCCTTTTAGCAAACTACCAGCCAGCCAGGGCTGGAGAGTAAGGCTTTCATCCCTAGGAGTTGACAAGGACAGGGCCCAAAAGCTCCCGGAGGGGGTGAGGGAAAGCTTACATTACATTACATTACAACTATTGGGAAAGACAGATGGAGGGGATGACAAGAAAAGCAATTATTTCTTCTGGGCTTCCTTTCTGTCTGGATTCTAAGGAGACAAATACAAAATTGTATCACAGATTGAAATGCTATCTAAACATTCTTGAAAATGTGGCCTTGCTCTCTGAAATATGACCTGCTGTGCTGCAGCAACCTGCAACCTATTAATATGTGATGGTGGGAACTCAGACATTCCTGCAGGCTGTCTACTCCTGGGCCTGACTCTCCAATACTGCTAGTTTGTGACCCGTGGTTTAAAACATAAATAACAAAAAATATATATCTACACGGTATGACCCAACAAAGTGTCCTGATGAATCATTTTATTTTCACATTCTTGGAATTTTAAGAACCTGAGACTCTCTTAAGTATTTAAAAGTTTTGAGTGAGCCATTTTAAATGTAGGCTGAGTCACACTGAACAGTAGCACTATTATTCTAAATAGTAGTAAGTTGGGAGCATTCATGCACAAAGTTTTAAAGCATTTTAAGTAATACACGCTGATCAAAATATTTTTGTGGTTAAGGGCTTTTGTTTATTTATAATTAACTAATAATCTCATATAAACCAAATATTCAGCACAGTTGAACAAAATACTATTGCATGTGAAATGTATGTAGTGAAATACAAAGGTGACAAAGATACAGTTCTTCCCTCCAGTGAACTTATAAACTAGTCAAGGAGACAGGCTGTGTTCACTAGTAAGTCAAGGAAAACCCCCAAAGCCAAATGAAAAGTACAAGAATAGGGCTGTAGGGGTTTATGAGAAGGAACATACATTTAATCGCATGATCCTGAGCTGACAGTTTTCCCCTGAAAAATGAGAGGAATGGACCAGATGAATCCCGAGCCCTCCCTAGTTCAAAAATTCTGGTTCCTTGGTGTGTCTAGATGAGGCAAACAGAAAATATTAAAAAAGAAGTGTTTGGAAATGTAGCTACCGAAAGGAAGAGGGAGGAGAAAGAGCATTTCAGGCCCAAGGACGTACACAAGCACATGTCAGAAAGCACAGGGCGTGCTTGTAGAACACAACAGGAGACAAAACTGGAAATGCAGGGTAGCAGCTGTGGCTCAGTGAGTAGGGCGCCGGCCCCATATACTGAAGATGGCGGGTTCAAACCTGGCCCAGGCCTGCTGAACAACAATGACAACTGCAACAAAAAAATAGCCAGGCATTGTGGTGGGTGCCTGTAGTCCAAGCTACTTGGGAGGCCGAGGCAAGAGAATTGCCTAAGCCCAAGAGGTAGAGGTTGCTATGAGCTGTGTAATGCCACGGCATTCTACCCAGGGTGACAAAGACTGTCTCTATTAAAAAAAAAAAACTGGAAATGCAGACTATGGTGTGAATGCCAGGCAGAGGAGCCTGGATGTCACTTGGTAACCAGAAGCCATGGAAGTTTCTCAAGAGGGAGATAATATGATCAGAAATATATTAGGAAAGTTAACCAGCAGAATGAGGCTGGAGCATTTGCCTTATGAGCTCGAAGGGCCCCCTTTCCATGGGCCTAACCGGCCAGTGAAGCAGTGCTTCATGGGAGACACAGCAAACAGACAAAAACAAGGCAGTGAGGACTAAGGACTGTGCAAGAGTCCAGAAAACAGGATCAGTTTAATGAAACTATGTGTCTATAAACAAATACTGATGATAGCAAGGGAGAAGGTAGACTGTCTACAAAGGGGGTCAATGGAAATTATTAGGTTGAAAAGGAAAGTTAGTAATAAAATGCAAGAAAATTAGAGCAATAAGTAAAACTAAAAATATAAAAAGACTCATAACCCCTCTAAGCTACCTACCAGGAGAGGAAAGAGCAATGTTAGAGATAAGGGAATTTAACAAAGGCTCATATCCTATCCTTGCCCCAAATATGGGCAGCATAATGAACATGGTTAGAAATTAGTTGCAGTAGGCTGTGGTGGTTCACGCCTGTAATCCTAGCACTTCACAGGCTGAGGTGGGTAGATTGCCTAAGCTCTCACAGTTCAAGACCAGCCTGAGCCAGAGTGAGACCTCGTCTCTAAAAAAATAGCCAGGTATTGTGGTGGGTGCCCATAGTCCTAGCCACTTGGGAGGCTGAGGGAAGAAAATTGCTTAAACCCAAGAGTTTGAGGTTGCTGTGAGCTGTGATGCCACAGCACTCAACAAAGTGAGACTCTGTCTCAAAAAAAAAAAAAGAAAGAAAGAAAGAAATTAGTTGCACTAAAAAAGTGTCCAAGATGGCCAGGTGCAGTGGCTCATGCCTAAAATCCTAACACTCTGGGAGGCTGAGGTGGAAGCACTGCTTAAGCTCAGGAGTTTAAGACCAGCCTGAGCAAGAGTGAGACTCCATCGCTACTAAAAATAGAAAAACCAGTGGGGCGGCACCTATGGCTCAAGGAGTAGGGTGCTGGCCCCATATACCAGATGTGGCAGGTTCAAACCCAGCCCCTGCCAAAAACTGCAAAGAAAAAAAAAAAAAGAAAAGAAAAGAAAAACTAGCCAGATGTTTTTAGTCCTAGTTACTCAGGAGGCTGAAGCAGAAGAACTGCCTGAAATCAGTAGTTTGACGTTGCTGTGAGCTATGGTGACACAACACTCCAGCCTGGGCAACAGAGTGAGATTCTGCCTCCAGGGGAAAAAAAAAGTCAAAGAGGAGAAATAATGGAACTGAAGCTATCACAAAGGCACACTCCTGACTAATTGGATGAAAAAGGATGAAAAGGCATTGTCCACAGCGATTTCTGAAATATGCCTCAACAGAAGAACAGAATCCAAATAAAATGGAAAATGGTTACTAGGTAACTTCTAGGTAACTACTAGGTAACTTCAGTCATTGAAGATTATCTCCTTCCCAAACACGTCTTTCTTCCTTCATTCCCTTCCAATAGCCCTCCTTAGCTAGATCCAAAAAGACTGGTCAAACTTTGACATGGATCTTGAGTTACCTATTTGACAGCAAAGTTAGGAATGAGAAATTGTAGCTATGCCAGGTCACCATTTTTTGAAGCAACATAAGTAATATCAAAACCCCAACAACTAGGACCTCCCTCCTTTGGGGTTATGGGGGGTGTCTATTTACTCCTCAGCCAAGGAGGAGTCCAAGATCAGCCCTTGAGGATCATCAATAGGAGACTGCCACAAGGTGGACAGCCTTGTTTACCTGCCTAAGACATTTAGAAAATAAAAACAAAGAACCCAACAACTTCACTGACAGACAAAAGCAGCAATCTTTTTAAGCTATGGTGCACAAAATAAAGGCTGGTACAAGAGATCACTAACACTACAAAAGAAGGCAAGGAAATTCCAGTCTTCTCATTTTGGCCTGTGTGCATGCTCCTGGCCCCAGGTGAATGGTGCCACAGCACATGCTCCAGGTTCAAGGGCTCCAAGTGAGAGCTCATGGTTGCTCTGGGCAGCCTATGCAGTCCTGCTATGTATAAAACAGAACAATCAGAAAGTGCTCTGCAAAAAGACACAGCAACATTTTGGCCACTTGGTTGTTGGAGCTTGAAGAAATCAGGGGTACAAAATTAAAACGAAGGAGTAAGTTACTTACTTGCCTTCCATCCTGTCCCACGTTTGTCTGACCTCTTACAACAGTTCGAATATTGTCATCCAGTCTCCTAGCAAAAATATTAGGATACAAGTCATTCAAACAATCTCTATTCTAGGTTGACCGAAAGAAAAACAAAAGTTAGTAATTTATCCATCAACTCCTGCAGATTGCAGCTACTTGTTCAGAAAACCAAGTAAGTGTGAGTGATATAAGAAAGAATGAAGCCTGGGACCTCAGGGGGCAGCAATAGTAGTGCAGGGAGCCAAGACTGATGAGTTGCCTTGTTTTTAAAAACGATTATTTTCACTTAATAGTCAGAGCTGTCCGAAAGGACCAATAAAACTTTTTAGTATTAATATTTTTCATGGAGCAAATCAGGAATGACAGAGTGGCTGAAACTTTACAGGAACAAGCCAGAGAATTCAAATTACTCCACACAAAATCCCTTCCTCAGTAACTTCCTCAATACCCTTAAAAGGGAGAAGGAGCCAGAGTGATAGATGAAATCACTGCTCACCTTCTGGGCCCTGATCACGTACAGCTTCCAGCTCCTTTCTCCCCTGTGGCTCAACAGGGGATAATTAATGGTACCTCCGTCAGAGGAATTTCTATCAGTCTATCTCATGTTTCATTTGAAGACTCCATCAAAGGTATGGTAGGGAGAAAGTGGAAAATAACTAGCTTGCAAGTGGTTTTTGGATCATCAGAGAATTTCCATCTTCTATGCAAACCCTGAACAACTTAGTAGTCCACTAGGATTGTTATAGCCAAAGTCCAACAAAAAAAGAAGTCTTCTTTGTACTTGTCAAGATACCAATGGAACAATATATTCATAGGTCAGAGGTCTTCACTGCAAGACCTAAGGCTTGTAGGGAAAAAAAGTCATCTTGGCCTGAGAGCGATGGCTCACACCTGTTGTGAGGCCAAGGCAGATGGACTGCCCCAGTTCATGAGTTCGAGACAACCTGAGCCAGAGCAAGACCTCGTCTCTAAAAGTAGCCAGGCATTGTGGCAGGTGCCCGTAGTCCCAGCTACTTGGCAGACTAAGGCATAGTGGGCTAAGAACCACTTGAGCCCAAGAGTTTGAGGTTGCTGTGAGCTATGACACTATAGCACTCTACTGAGGGTAACAAAGTGAGACTGTCTCAAAAAAAAAAGTCAACAACAAAACAAACAAAAGCCCCAAAACTATATCTGAAGCGATGACATCAACCTATTTGTATAATGAACAGACACTTACTGATTACCTACCACGTCTCAAAACTGAAAATCCAGACATGGGGAAACCAGAACAAGCTTTAGGTAGGAAGGACACAAGATGATTAATCCTGGGCCACCACCAAGGCCAACCAGCAGATCTAACATCGTCAGCTAGTGTGCTACCAAAGGATACACATACAAGCCGATCTTCATTTCTCACTAGGGAAATAAAACTATTAAAGATATAGTAGAAAAGCCTTTGTGCCTCTTTCTACAACTGTTTTGAATAGACTCTGTTACAGTATCCTTCCTTTTTTATGAATTGAAGACTGGCCAAAGAATTGAGTTCCTTGCTACAAGGTTCACATGGAAACCAGATAAAAGAATAATTTTTAAAGAAATTACTGTCTATGATAAACTTGATATTTTAGAGCTCTCACAGAAAACTGTGATCCGGAATGTGATTAACTAAATTAACAACACACTTTCCATTCATTATGAACAATCATACAGTTTGACTTACCTTATTTTCAGTCTAATTTTGTTCACGACTTCATCTATGTTTGCCAGAGACTATAACAAAGAAGAAGAATGCCCAGCTGTTATTCCACTTCCTAGAATTCCTCTTTCACAGGGAAATGATGAGTTATAATGGCGACTTATGAGACCTCAAAAAATTTAATCACACAGTATGATACCCATTTTTTTACTTTTTTCTTTTAAAGTAAAGCAGTAGTTGGCAACTATTGCCAAATCCAGCCCCACACCTATATATTATAAACAAAGTTTTATTGTTTAATGGACACAGTCACGTCCATTCACCATCTTTTGAGCTATGGTGGCAGAGTTGGGTAGTAGGGACAGACAATGTATGGCCCCCAAAGTCTACAATGTTTAATCTCTAGACTTTTATAGAAAGTCTGATGACCCTTAGTATATAGGATTGTGACAAATTCATACAACAAAATACAGAACAAAAAAATGAACTATTGTAACACAATGGTCACTAAAAAAGGCAGACACAAGAAAATGTACTGAATAATTCCAGTTACACCGTTTAAAAACAGGTGAAACTATTCTCTTTGGGGGAAGTAGTGACAGTGAAGAGGCAAGAGAAGGCCTTCTGAAGATGTTTTAGTAATATTTTATTTCTTGATCTGGATAGAGGTGGCATGGCTCTTCTTATTTTGTGCAAATTCATCAAGCTTCACACTTAAGGTCTGTGTACTCCTCTATATTATGCTATAGTTCAATAAGGAAATTTATTTTTCAAGTATACAGATTGGAAAAAACTCTGGAAAGATATATACTAGTTGTTACAATTTATACTAATACTTATAACCTATAAAATCTATGAGTAGTTTTAATCTATGAAAAGAGAAAGCTTACAGTTTCTTTTTCTCTATGGACATTTTTCTCAAAACACTGGATTCGCTATGTACCACTACTATAATTATTATTTTTTAAGATAATGACAATTCAAACAAATGGACCATTTCCGACCTTAGAGATCATAAAATGTAGGGAAATGGTGCCCCCTAATGGAGAAAGTGAGGTACAATTTTAAAGTACCATTTAAACTCAAGTTTTCAAAAATACAATTTTATACATCTTCCTTCCCTCTCTTCCAATAGACATTTTATCTCAGAAAGAATTGAGGGTAACACAGAAATTGCGCTTTCTCTCTCATCTACTATTCTGACTAACCCACTGGTAACTCAGAATTTTCAGAAATTCAAGAACAGGCTTGGCACCTGTGGCTCAAGTGGCTAAGGTGCCAGCCACATACACCTGAGCTGGCAGGTTCAAATCCAGCCTGGGCCCGCCAAACAACAATGACGGCTGCAACCAAAAAATAGCCGGGCGTTGTGGCGGGCACCTGTAGTCCCAGCTACTTGGGAGGCTGAGGCAAGAGAATCACTTAAGCCCAGGAGTCAGAGGTTGCTGTGAGCTGTGATGCCACGGCACTTTATCCAGGGCAATAATTTGAGGCTCTAGCTCAAAAGAAAGAAAGAAAAAAAGAAAGAAATCCAAGAACAGCCTGAGGTAATGATGAATCTCAGCAAAGTTGTTCAATGCAATCCAATTCTGTCAAGTTTGTCACTTCAAAACCAAATGGGTATAAAATAGATCACTGTGTCAATAGTAGCTTATGTTGGTCCAACGCTGCCACTAACTTGCTGGAGAGGAAGTGTTTAAAATTTCTCTGAGTCTCTATGTCCTCACATACAAAATGGGCATGACGGTTCCTACCTTGCCCATCTTTGCTGAAACCCACTCTTTTTCAACACATGAATCTTTTTTTTTTCTTTTTTTTTTTTTTTTTGGCGTTTTGGTAATAACAAGGGGCCTATTTGTTGTCTGGTGACTGTTTCTTACTCTTGCTCTGTAAACCTATTTTATCCTTCTACAATAAACGTTGTTTCATGCTTTTAAAAATAAAGTATTTTTTATTATTTAAAAAAATCTGACCAGACACAGTGGCTCACACCTGTGATCCTAGCACTCTGGAAGGCAGAGGCAGGTGGACTGCTTGAGCCCTCAGGTTCAAGATCAGCCTGAGCAAAAGCAAGACCCTATCTCTACTGAAAATAGAAAACCTAAGGCAAGAGGATCTCTGGAGTCCAAGAGTTTGAGGTTGCTGTCAGCTATGACATGGCATTCTACCCAGAGCAACAGCTTGAGACTCAAAATTAAAAATAGTCTATTTTTAAAATGTTGATATCAGGGAATCTGAGTGAAGGGTAGTTATAAATGCTCTGTACTATTCTTGGACTTTTTCTGAAAATAGGAAATTATATCAAAATTTAAAAAAATTATATTCTGGCCAGCTGCAGTGGCTCATGCAGGTAATGCTAGCACTTTGGGAAGTTAAGGAAGGAGGACTGTTTGAGGCCAGGAGTTCAGGACCAGCCTGAACAATACAGTGAGACCCCATCAATAAAAAAAATTAAGAAAAATTAGCCAGGCATGATGGTATACACCTGTAATCCCAGCTACTCAGGAGGCTGAGACAGAAGGATTGCTTAAACCTAGAAGTTGGAGGCTGCAGTGAGCCATGATGATGCCATCAGACTCTACAATGGGCAAAAGAGCAAGACTCTGTCACAAAACAAAACAAAACTATTCTACCTAAAATTGGTAAGACATGTACATGATCAAAAATTCAGATAGCAAAAGAGGGTATACATACATCATGTTAAGAAATGCTTCCTCTCACCCTGGCCTGCCTATCCCCTCCAGTTCTCTTTTTCTGCAGGAACAGCTCTGAGCCAGTTTCTGTGTACCTTCTGGGAGACTGTCCATGTACTGAAAGCACACCCATAAGCATTCTGACTCCTTTTTTCACTTATCAACAGAACTTGGAGTTCATCCCACATCAGTAAATACTGATTTTTAGCAGTAAAGCAACCATTTCTTAAATATAATAATCTGCAGATAGAACAATTTTTCTAAGAAGAATAACCCCAAATATTTATGCAGTCAGATATTCACTTAAAAGTGTAAAAACCTAGAATAGATCTAATTGCCCATTAATGGAAAAGTCAAATAAGTCAGGTCATATTTATCTGATAAACTTTTATGCCATCACCAAGACATGGGTCGGGTGGCTATGAAATAGCAAAGATTGCTTATGATACCACTCTAATAATAGGAAAATATAATATTTTTATAATATCAAATGTCATTTTTATAATGTCATGAATAGGGCTATTAAAAAGAACAGAAAGGGGTGGCGCCTGTGGCTCAGTGAGTAGGACGCTGGCCCCATATGCCAGAGGTGGTGGGTTCAAACCTAGCCACAGCCAAAAAAACTGCAAAAAAAAAAAAAAAAAGAACAGAAAGAACCAAAAATTACAATATTTGGTTGAACATCAGGTAGACCCATGGGTGACTGCTTTCTCTTTACATCAGAAATTTTCTTTTGGAGAAGTAGAAGGGAAAGGGTGCTAGTACTTAATATGGGTCTGCATAAAAATACAATGGTGTTCTAGATACTTTACAGAAATTGTGCCCTTTAAAGCCCTCAGCCATACAAGGCACACTACCCTCATCTTCCACGTAAAGACTGGGAAATGTGCCCCGAAAAGACCAACCCTATCTGAGGTCACAATCTGCAGCAGCACAAGCCAGATTCAGCTGGAATCTATCCAAGGTCTCTGCTCTTCCTTACTCTACATCCTTCCCCTAATGCAATGGTCCTTGACCTACTTTACCTGCACCCCAAAACATCTGATAGATATATAATACACCCTGTCCCCTCTGTTCTGCGTCTTACAATAATCCTCACTAAGGGGGGTGGGCTTGGTAAGTTCCCACCTACGGGGTACAATGTAAGGATATATGGAAAACTTCTGGGTGAAGAACTTGACTATGGTTCAGACTTAGTATGAGTTTACCTTACAAATGTAAATAATGTAAGCCAATTGTATGTACCCTCATACTAACCTGAAATTTAAATAAAAAAATCCTCACTAGGATTGAGGGCCTCACCTGGTCAGAAAAATGCCCCATGGATACTGGCTGCCCCGGGTGAAGGTGGTTTGTTTCCTCTTCGAGAATTACTCATCTATAGTTTAGCTGTAATGTGGCTGTCCAGCTTTAATTGTATAATTTTAAAGTCTCAGTTAAGCACCTGTAGCACAGTGGTTATGGCGCCAGCCATATATACTGAGGTGGGTTTGAACTCTGCCGAGACCAGCTAAACAACAATGACAACTACAACAAAAAAATTGTGGTGGCACCTGTAGTCCCAGCTACTTGGGAAGCTGAGGCAAGAGAATTGCTTAAGCCCAAGAGTTAGAGGTTGCAATAAACTGTGATGCCACAGCACTCTACCGAGGGCGACATAGGGAAACTCTATCTAAAAAAATAAAAAATAATTTAAAGTACTTTATCACCGAAAAATACTGCCTGATTTTAATAGTAATTCTTGACTATTACAGAAAATTCAGAAAATAAGTGAAATCATGTATGTGCCCAGGAAAGCATAACCACCATTCTGTTGTTCTATGAAAATACACATAGAGGGTTTAAAAAAATAAAGTAGGATGATAAGCAATTTGACTTTGGGTTTTTTTGTTTGTTTGTTTGTTTTGTTTAGTTTTTCACTTAACAATATAAAGCCAGAGTATTTGGGGGGGGTCATTACATTTTTTTTTTTTTGAGACATAGTATCACTCTATCATCTGGGCTAGAGTGCACTGGCATCATCACAGCACACTGCAACCTCCAGCTCCCTAGCTCGACTGATCCTCCTGCCTCAGCCTCCAGATAAGCTGGGACCACATGCATGCATGACCACCCTCAGCTAATTTTTCTATTTTTTATAAACACAAGGCCTTGCTTTGCTGCTCAGACTGGTTTCTGGCTGCTGGCCTTGAGCAATCCTTCCACTTTGGCCTCCCAAGTGCTAGGATTATAGGTGTAAGCCCCCGTGCCTGGCCAAAGAAAACTCTATAAATGTTCCCATGTGACTCTTCTTAAAAGTTCTTACTTAGTTTTATAAGTTTTTCACCAATTTCACCGTTTCCCCTAATGAAATCTCCGATGAAAACATGACAAACGATTACCATCAGTTTATTGCGGGAGACTAAAAACATTTTCTAGACCTCTGTTACCAACCCTGGTTACTCCTCAGAACCTCAGAGGAGCTCTGTTAAATGCAAAAACCTGAGCTCCTCCCAGACACATCCAGGGGTCCAGTCCAGCTATAGCCTCCAGACAACCAGACACACAAGTACTTTCTACTCAGCAGAAATATATATGCACCTTCCTCCTTGAAATGACATTAAATTTATTCTTTTTCTGCATTTTAATTTTTGTATTTTATTATTTTTTTAAACAGAATCTCACTTTGTCACTGTTGGTAGAGTGCTGTGGTGTCACAGCTCAAAGCAACCTCAAACTCTTGGGCTCAAGTGATTCTCTTGCCTCAGCCTCCCAAGTAGCTGGGACTACAGGTGCCACCACAATGCCTGGCTATTTTTTTAGAGACAAGGTCTCACTCTGGCTCAGGCTGGTCTTGAACCTATGAGCTCAGGCAATCCACCCGCCTCAGCCTTCCACAGTACTAGGATTACAGGTATGTGCCACTGCTTCCAACCCTTTTTCTGCATTTTTAATTGATACATAATATTTGTACTATTTATAGGGCACATGTGATGTTTTGTTACATGCATTGAATGTGTAATGATCAAGTCAGGGTATTTAGGATCGCCATCGCCTCAAACATTTACATTTCTATTAAGTGTATTATTATTATTTTTTTTAGAGACAGAGTCTCACTCTGGAATGCAGTAGCATCACAGCTCACAGCAACCTCCAGCTCTAGGGCTCAGGTGATTCTCTTGCCTCAGCCTCCCAAGTAGCTGGAACTACAGGCGCCTGCCACAATGCCCGGCTATTTTTTTTGTTGCAGTTTTGGCGGGGCCAGGTTTGAACCTGCCACCCTCGGTATATGGGGCCAGAACCCTACTCACTGAGCCAGAGGCCCTACCCTAATTTTATTTATTAATTTTTTTTTTTTTAGGCAGAGTCTCACTTGGTCTCCCATGGTAGAGTATCTTTGCGTCATAGCTTATAATAACCTCAGACTCTTGGGCTCAAGCAATCCTCTTGTCCCAACCTCCTGAGTAGCTGAGACTACAGGCACCCACCACCATGCTCGGCTAGTTTTTCCTATATTTTTTTTTTTTTGAGACGGAGCCTCAAGCTGTGCCCCTGGGTAGAGTGCTGTGGCATCACGCTCACAGCAACCTCCAACTCCTGGGCTCAAGCGAGTCTCCTGCCTCAGCCTCCCAAGTAGCTGGGACTACAGGTGCCTGCCACAATGCCTGGCCATTTTTTGGTTGCAGCCATCATTGTTGTTTGGCGGGCCCGGGCTGGTGATTCGAACCCGCCACCTTAGGTGTGTGTGGCTGGCGCCCTAGCCGCTTGAGCCACAGACGCCGAGCCAGTTTTTCCTATTTTTAGTAGAGACAGGGTCTCGTTCTTGCTCAGGCTGGTCTCAAACTCCTGAGCTCAAGCAATTCACCCACCTCGGCCTCCCAAAGTGGAGCCACCATATAGGCATGAGCCACCATATCCAGCCTCTATTAAGTTTATTCTTGATATACTGACATCTATTTTAAACAATCTAAACTCATAATTAGTAAGTATTTACTGTAGGTCTACAAGGATGGATCTTGCCCAAGTTCTAGCAATAGTTAAAAGAAATTATAAGTTATGCCACTACTTTCTGTTGCTTGCCACAACACCCAGCTATTTTTTGGTTGCAGCCATCATTGTTGTTTGGCGGGCCAGGGTTGGATTCGAACTCGCCACCTTAGGTGTATGTGGGCTGGCGCCTTAGCCACTTGAGCCACAGGTGCCGAGCCTCTGTCATCTTTTCATCAAAGTCCATGGGAATCTGGGTTGGTAGATGAACTGTTAAGTGTAATTCTGGGACCAGGGAAATAAAGTTAACCCTGTGTCACAAATTTTTTGAGTTACTCTAAGAAACTTCACTATACATTATTATGTTCATGAGAGTATAATTAGACAAGACATATAACTGAATCAGTGGAATAACAATTTTGCTACCTTTAGTAGTTTTAAAAAATACACAAATGTATCAGGAAGAGGTGGAAAATCTGGTGGTTTCCATATAATTTTCAAATTTTATACTTTGTTTTGGTGAGTCAGCAATCGCTACCTTTATAGTCATTCCCAAAAGTCTATCTCCACCCAGTTCCTAAAATTCCCCCTTCATACAAAATGATGGGCTATTATAAAGGCTATTTGTGAAATTTCAAAAAAGACAATCACACAGTACTTCATTTTTTAAATTTTATTTTAAAAATCAGTATGTCCATTAGAAAGTTTGGAAGGATATATGCCAAGATATTAACAACGATAGAGATTATGAGTTCCGCAAATACCAAGCTACGCACTTCCATCTGGATGACGGAACGTGTTCAAAACTAAACTCACCCTTACACCCTACCCCTACTTCACTTTCCAATGAAACCTACTCTTTTTCCCTCCACTCGGCATTGGGAGAAGGTACCCACCCACTCTGTCAGGTTAGAAATCAAAGCTCAAAATTCTTAACTTGGCCCATAATGCTCTGCTAAAATGCTGTTTGCTCGGGGAAGGAAGCCTTTTCAGATCTCTCAGACTACATTCAGGCCCTGGGTGTTCTGCCTCCACCGTATCTAGTATGATTCCTTCATGACAATGCTGTCATGTGTAAGCTGAGCTTTCTTTCTACCTCTCTGCCTCACTGTAAAACAAGAATGATAACAAAGTGGGAAGGGATGTCCAGCTTTTCGGCTTCTCTGCACCACAATAGAAGAATAGTTGTCTTGGGCCACACATTAAAAACACAAACTCTAAGGAAAGTTGGTGAGCCAAGAATAAAAAGGTCCACACATAATCACATAATTTTCATGATATTTGCCACCACAGATCAGCAATAAAGTCCTTACATGTGGCCTAATTTTGCATGTGGCCTTTGGGCCACAAGTTGGATACCCCTGAAGGCATAGAATAGCACCTGGTGCTCAGAAAGCATCCAATAAAGGTGAACTATTATTACAGTTAAGAGCAAGTAAACTTGAGTAATTATACAAATTATTTTAACTTCATAATTTACTTATCATCTGTTAATTGTGTCTTTACCTATTAAGATAGACTATAAACTCTGTGTTGGTAAGGACCATACCTGCCTTGCTCACCCCCTTTCCCCCTGAATTTCTTATAAAGCTAGGCAGAGGACATTTTCGTACAGTAAGGGAATTAGTGGATTTTGGCTTCTATCTGACCCTCTAGCTTTGCCCCTTCAGACACCAAATCGTGTGACTTCTGTCCCCTAAATAGCTATCAGATCTGGTTCTCTCCACCCCATAGCCTTCCTTCAGGCTCTCCTCCTCTCTCCCAAGTGAGTGAATATATCAGTCTCCTAAATGGTCTTCCTGCCTCCAGTCTTGCCTACCTGGCCTTCAGTCCATCCCCCAGTCCGCTGCCAGATGGAATTTAAAAAACGTGAATCTGATCTCGATATGACCCTGCCAAAAGTCCTTCAATGAATACCCACTGCCTACAGTAACAGTCTCCAGAGTAAGAGGGATGTATCCCCAAGGGCTTTGCCATACTGTTCCTTGGGATGTTACCAGAAAATATTAAAACCTCTGTTTTTATTCTTTATGAATATAGCAAATACTACTAAAACTTAATCTATTGAAGAATGGTACTAGAGAGGCGGAGCAGAGTGGCTCACGCCTATAATCCTAGCATTCTGGGAGGCTGAGGTAGGGGAGTTGCTTGCGCTCGGGAGTTTGAGACTAGCCTGAGCAACAGTGAGACCCTATCTCTGCTAAAACTACAAAAACTAGCTGGGTGTCATGGCAGGCACCTATAGTCCCAGCTACTCAGGAAACTGAGGCAAGAGGATTGCTGGAACCCAGGAGTTTGAGGTTGCTGTGAGCTAATGATGCTACAGCACTCTACCCAGGGTGAAAAAAGACTCTGTCTCCGGAAAAAAAAAAAAAAAAAAAGAATGATACTAGAATATGTACATAACATTTTAGGGATGCTGGGTTAAATATTAGCCTAGTAAAAATTAGTTCTGTAAAAAAAAACATTTCACTGAGTTGCCTAGAGGACACAGATCCTTCAGATCCTTGCTCCACTTCTTAGCCTCATCTCTACAGGGCTCTGATCACTGCACACACTTTGTTTCCCTTTCTGAGCCTTTGCATATATTTAGAAAGACCTTCCTTCCTTCCTCATTCTGTCAGATTTATCTGGCCACTCACTCTGCCTAAAATAACATTCTGCTGGATTTTCACAAGCCTGGCTCCTTCATATCTATCTGGTCTCAGCTTAAAAAGAATAGCTTTAGAGGGAGTGTCCCTTTAAGCTTCCTTTATCTAAAGGACTCCCCACTCATGCCACTCTGTCCTATCAATGCACCTGCTTTGATTCAGAGCATTAACCACATTTGATAATCTCCTGTGTATTTATTTGTTGATTTGTTTCTTGTCTTCCTCCTTACACTAGATTCCATGAGACCAGGACTTTACCTGTCATGCTTACCATTTCTTTCCAGTTTCTAAAAATAGTGCCTAGTACTTAGCAGACACTTAATAAATGCCTAATGAGTCTGACTAAATGAACGAATGAATAAATCCTTTAAGACTTGGCAGACAGACTCCCTTCTCTTGGAGGTTTTGATTTTCCTAGGAAGAACTGCTCTTTGGCTCCTCTCCAGCATCCACCAGTAGCTCTCCCTCCACTTGCTCATGCATACCTCAAGGGCACAGACTGGGTCTTTTTGGTTTTTTTTGAGACAGAGTCTCATTATGTCACCCTAGGTAGAGTGCCATGGAGTCACAGCTCACAGCAACCTCCAACTCTTGGGCTTAAGTGATTCTCTTGCCTCAGCCTCCTAAGCAGCTGGGACTACAGGCGCCTGCCATAACACCCGGCTATTTTTGGTTGTAGTTGTCATTGTTCTTTGGCAGACCTGGCCTGGGTTTGAACCTGCCAGCTCCAGTGTATGTGGCTGGCACCCTAGCTGCTGAGCTACAGGCGCCGAGCCCAGACTGGGTCTTATTCACGATTAAATGTATCTCCAGCACCTGGCACAGTAACTGACAAGACATGGCAGATCCCAATGCATATTTGTTGAATGAATGATGAAAATCTGAACAGAACTCTAGCTGCCCTTTTCCCAACTATGCTGCTTCCAATTCTGGTCTACTTCTCACTCAAATACCCAAAAACCAATTCTGTAAGAAAAACTCATGAGTGTAGGTGTAGGTGAGTTGCCCAACAAAACAAGACAAAAAACATAAAGTCTAAAAATTTATATCTTGAAATAAGGATGACAGTGACTTTTTTTTTTTGAGGCAGAGTCTCACTATATCATCCTGGGTAGAGTGCCATGGCATCACAGCTCATAGCAACCTTCAACTCTCAGGCTTAAGCAGTTCTCTTGCCTCAGCCTCCCAAGCAGCTGGGACTACAGGTGTCCACCACAACGCCTGGCTATCTTTTTTGTTGCAGTTGTCATTGTTGTTTAACTGGCCCAGTCGGGGTTTGAACCCGCTAGCCTTGGTGTATGTGGCTGGTGCCTACTGTGCTATGGGTGCTGAGCCAGGGTGAAAGTGACTTTATGACTCTGGGCTTATCTTGCCAGACTGACCCTCACTTATCACTTTTTTTTTTAACATTATAAAAATTCTTCTTGCTTTCCAATTTACAACAGAAAATTTGAGAGGACTCTTACAATCTAAGGGTACAACTTCTATACTGTGCTCACTATACAAAGAATTCCACTCTAACAAACTTAGCTTACTGCCCTTGTTGGTTACAATGGGATTTGATTTGAATTTAACTCTCAATTGTTTATCAAGGGCCCTAGGATTAGATAATATGACACACCAATCATAACACTCAGGATGAGCCAGAGGCCACTGAAACAAAGGAAACCCAAAATTCTATACTTACCTGCTCTGTTGGGAACAGGGTATTGATATACTCGACAGCATTGAAATCTGCTCGATCTAAAGGATCTTGGCTTGGAAATACCTACACAAAAAGAGAGGATCATATATCAAAGCATCATGTTGTATACCATAAACATATGTAATTTTTAAATTTGTCAATTAAAAAGACAATCAATTTTTTAAAACAGGAGATTAAAAATGACTACAAATTGTATATGGCAGCTCATGCCTGTAATCCCAGTGCTTTGGAAGGTTAAAGTCAGAGGATCCCTTGAGGCCAGGAGCTCAAGATCAGCCTGGGCAATATAGCAAGACCCTGTCTTCAAAAAAAATTTTTTTTAAGTTGCTGGGAATTGTAGGGCATGTAGCTACTTAGGAGGTTGAGGCAAGAGGATTGCATGAGCTCAAGAGCTGGGGATTGCAGTGAGTTATGACTGTGCCACTGCACTCCAGCCTGGACAACATAGCAAGTGTTTGTTTCTTTAATAAAAGAAAACAAAACTGTCATCTTCTTATTTAACGTATTACTTCTTTCCTCACAATTAGATCGTAAGTTTCCTGATGACAAAAACCAAATCTTTTTTCATTTTCTAATGCTTCATATAAAACAAATACTTTTCTAACCAAATAAAATATCTGTTAAGGTGAATCTTTAATTTTCAACATCTTGGCACAACTAATAGTGCAAATGTGAAAAGTTCTACCAATATCAAGGAAATCTCAAGGACAAGGAAAAGTCAGTAGGCATTGTGTACTACTGGATTAACTAGCTGATGACACAGTTGTATTAAGGAAGCTTTGAGAACAGACTCATGTACCATAGTTCAATGATGTCTCTGAAGTGGAATTCACTATGTATTGAAGTAATTTATATGTTTTAGACAGCGTCAAGAAATAGAGAGCTGGCATTCAGGTTAACAGAAGAAAGCAAGCCCCCTCTAAGAAATATAGCTAACTCCCTGCAAAGTCACAACCTGAAGAACATGTAACAAAGGAGGCTATAAAAGCAGTCAAATGGGCTCAGCGCCTATAGGTCAACCGGCTAAGGCGCCAGCCACGTACACCCAAGGTGGTGGGTTCGAATCCCCAGCCCGGACCCGCCAAACAACAATGACAGCTGCAACCAAAAAATAGCCGGGCGTTGTGGTGTGTGCCTGTAGTCCCAGCTACTTGGGAGGCTGAAGCAGGAGACTTGCCTGAGCCCAGGAGTTGGAAGTTGCTGTGAGCTGTAATGCCATGGCACTCTACCCAGGGGGACAGCTTGAGGCTCTGTCTCAAAAAAACAAAAAAAATAGAAAGGGTATCTGGATGTACAGGGTACACCTGGAGTCCCAGCAACTTGGGAGGCTGGGGTGGGAACCCAAACACAGGCATGGATGGGGGAAATAAATTGTCTCTTTATTTACAGCTCTTCAGATCAAAAACAGTTGCACTCAAGGAACTTCATCCACACCTGGACCTAATTTATATGAGATCCTGGACTTTCAGCCAAATTCTGTGAAAGGGACATGAATTGTGGAGGCCAGGATGGAGTAGGGCCTGTGATGAACAGTCCCTAAGATGGCAGCCATTAATTCCATACTTCCCCATAGACCAGTGATTTTCAACCAGTGTGCAATGGCATACTGGTGTGTTGTGAGTAGACTTTAGGTGTGCTGAGAAAAATTTTTGAAGATCACTGATTAGGCTTGGCGTCTGTAGCTCACTGGTTGGGGCACCAGCCACATATACCAGTGCTGGTGGGTTCAAACCCAGCCTGGGCCTCCTAAACTGGGGGACAGCTTATGACAACTACAACAACAGCAAAATAACCAGGTGTTGTGGCAGACATTTGTAGTCCCAGCTATTTGGGAGGCTGAGGCAAGAGCATCACTTAAGCCCAAGAGTTTGAGGTTGCTGTGAGCTGTGACGCCAGAGCACTCTACTAAGGGTGACATAGTGAGACTGTCTTAAAAAAAAGATTAGCCCATATCTCAAAATCACAAAATCACAGATGCTGGCGTTGTTGTGGAGAAAAGGGAACACTTCTACACTGCTGGTGGGATTGCAATTCCCACTGCTGGTGGGAACTAATATGTTGCTTTTGGAAAGACATCTGGAGAACACTTAGAGAACTAAAAATAGACCTGCCATTTGATCCTATAATTCCTAGATTAGGTATATATCCAGAAGACCAAAAATCACACTACAATAAAGATATTTGTATCAGAATGTTCATTGCAGCCCAATTCATAATTGCTAGGGCATGGAAGAAGCCCAAGAGCCCATCAATCCACAAATGGATCAATAAATTGTGGTATATGTACACCATGGAATACTATGCAGCCATTAAGAAAGATGGAGACTTTCCCTCCTTGGTGTTTACATGGATGGAGCTGGAAAATATTCTTCTTAGCAAAGTACCCCCAAAATGGAAGAAAAAGTATCCAATGTACTCAGCCCTACTATGAAACTAATTTATAGCTTTCAGAGGAAAGTTATAACCCAATTTTAGCCCAGGAATATGGGGCGAGGGGAGGGGGGAGAATGGGTGGAGGGAGGGTGACTGATGGGATCACGCCTCTGGTTCATCCTATAAGGGTACATGTGAATCTCTCTAAATGTAGAATATAAATGTCTTAACACAATAACTAAGTAAAAGACATGAAGATTATGTTGACCAGTTGGATGAAAGTATTTCAAATTGTATACAGAAACAGTACACTGGACCCCATGATAGCATTAATGTACACTGCTATGATTTAATGGAAAAAAAAGATCATTGATTAAATTATTTTCAAAAGCAGATGGGAGAGTATGAGGTGGAATCTCACTTAATGTGCACACTATCAGGATGCATAACACGCTCCCTGGGTGAGGAGCACCTTTTACAAAGGGAACTTTTTTTTTTTTTTGAGACAGAGCCTCAAGCTGTCCCCCTGGGTAGAGTGCTATGGCCTCGCAGCTCACAGCAACCTCCAACTCCTGGGCTCAAGCAAGTCTCCTGCCTCAGCCTCCCAAGTAGCTGGGACTACAGGCGCCCGCCACAGAGCCGGCCATTATTTGGTTGCAGCCATCATTGTTGTTTGGCAGGCCCGGGCTGGGGATTCGAACCCGCCACCTTAGGTGTATGTGACTGGCGCCTTAGCCGCTTGAGCCACAGGTGCCGAGCCTACAAAGGGAACTTTACCCTAGAAGTGAGAACAATGTAACCTAAAAATGTGCACCCTCATATTCACTTGAAATTAAAAACATATTATTTTCTAAAGCAGTTCAAGGCACAATAGTATATATTTTTCACACTTTTTTGTTTTGACCAACATAATTTAAGTGTGCCATAGAAGTGTAACTATAGGTTCTGGTATGTTCCAAGATGAAAAAGGATGAAAAACACTGCTATAGACACACACTATCCTCTTATTAAGAGGTAAAGTCTAATTCCTCTCCTCTAGGATAGGGGCTAGACTTAGTGACTCATTTCACCAATAGAATGTGGCAGAAGTGACAGCCAGATCATAGAAAGTCTTACAAGTTTTGCCTGGATTTTTTGGAATTCTCACTCTTGGATTGCTCTCTCTCAGAACCTTATTGCCACATGACAAAGCTGTATGCAGAGGGAAGCAACCCCCAGCTGTTTCAGCAGAGCAGACATCAAATATGTAAGTAAAGGAGCCATCTGCACATTCTATTCCCAGCAGACGCTACGTGGAGAAGCACTGAAGCCCCAGACATACAGACCTAGTGAAACTGTTCCAACCACCTCCAGCCATTTGAGCCAACTTAGCAGAGGCCTCGGATAACCCCTGGCCGAACTCCTCCACTGGATCGTGAATGTAATAAAATGGTAGTTATTTTACACCACTAAGTTCTGGCTGGGTGGTTATGTCGCACTAGATAACTGAGCAGCAGTGACAAGATATTTGTTTCCTTCCCCTGCTGATCAGAGAAGATTCTGTCTTGCCTTCCAAGGAGAGGGTCCTGCCTTCCCAGACCAGTTCTCTTTTTTGTTTTTTTTTTTGTTTTGAGACAGAGCCTCAAGCTGTCCCCCTGGGTAGAGTGCCGTGACATTACAGCTCACAGCAACCTCCAACTCCTAGGCTCAAGCGAGTCTCCTGTCTCAGCCTCCCAAGTAGCTGGGACTACAGGCACCCGCCACAATGCCTGGCTGTTTTTGGTTGCAGCCATCATTGTTGTTTGACGGGCCCGGGCTGGATTCAAACCAGCCACCTTAGGTGTATGTGGTTGGTGCCTTAGCCACTTGAGCCACAGGCGCCGAGCTTTTTTTTTTTTTTTTGGAGACAGAGTCTCACTTTGTCTTCCTTGGCAGAGTGCTGCGGCATCACATCTCACAGCAATCTCCAGCTCTTGGGCTTAGGCAATTCTCCTGCCTCAGCCTCCCAAGTAGCTGGGACTACAGGTGCCTGCCACAACGCCCAGGTATTTTGTTGTCCTTGTTGTTTTTGTTGTTGTTTAGCTGGGGCCAGGTTTGAACCTGCCACCCTCTGTATATGGGGCCAGAGCCTTACATGCTGAGCCACAGGCACCGCCTGCCAGACCAGTTCTTGAGCTGTTTTTTGTAATGGAGAATTAAGAAGAAAGAAAGAGAGAAAAAAGACCACAACGCAGGGGGTTTCAGGGGTCAGGGATGGGAAGCAGTTTTTGAAAAAAAAGAAAAAGCTGTAGTATGTGAAGGTAGTAGATGTAAAAGGGGTAAAGGAGGAAATCAAGAAGTCTTGTGGGGCCGGGCCTGGTGGCTCACATCTGTAATCCTAGCACTCCAGGAGCCTAAGGTGGGTGAGTTGTCTGAGCTCACAGGTTCAAGACCAGCCTGAGCAAGAGCGAAATCCCATCTCTAAAAATAGCCAGGCATGTGGTGGGCACCTGTAATCTCAGCTCCTCCGGGAGGCTGAGGCAAGAGAATTACTTGAGCCCAAGAGTTTGAAGTTGCTATAGTGAGCTATGTCACCAGGGCACTCTACCGAGGGAGACAAAGTCAAACTCTGTTTCAAAAGAAAAAAAAAGTCTCATAGGAGACAACATGCCACCATAGTATTCAAAATTTATAAACAGAGGGTGGCACCTGTGGCTCAGTGAGTAAGGCGCTGGCCCCATATACTGAGGGTGGCGGGTTCGAACTTGGCCGCAGCCAAACTGCCACAAAATAATAGCCAGGTGTTCTGGTGGGCCCCTGTAGTCCCAGCTACTCAGGAGGCTGAGGCAAGAGAATCACCTAAACCCAGGATTTGGAGGTTGCTGTGAGCTGTGATGCCATAGCACTCTACCGAGGGTGACAAAGTGAGACTCTGTCTTTAAAAAAAAAAATTACAAATAGAGGACTAAGAATGCTTTTATTAATAAATTAGTTTTGGCCATGTGGACTGCGTTATTTTATTTAGGACTAGCTTAGTCATAGCTGACACTCATGGCTTTCTAAGTGTTACAAATACAGCCAGGCGAGGTGGTTCATGCCCATAATTCTATGCCCATAATTCTGGGAAGCCAAGGAGAGAGAATCACTTTGAGCTCAGGAGTTTTTGAAACCAGCCTAAGCAAAAGCGAGACCCAATCTCCACAAAAAATAGAAGAAATTATGTAGGCATTGTGGTGGGTACATGTAGTCTCAGCTACTTGGGAGGCTGAGGCAGGTGGAGCACTTGAACCCAGGAGTTTGAGGTTGCTGTGAGCTAGGCTGATGCCATGGCACTCTAGCCTGGGCAACAGTGTGAGACTCTGTTTCCAAAAAAAGAGTAGAGAAAAATAAGTGCTACAAATAAATGGCATTCCCTCCCCTTGGATAGTATTCCAGACCATCCTGTCCTTTCCTGTTAAGCGCTACAAAGGAAAAGTAAGCGTTGATACGAGGGTATACACAGGTGAATATGTGTGGGATCAGAGAAGGCTCCACATGAGGAGGAATTGGCAATGAGTCCAAGTCCCAAAGGATGAGATGCAGTTAACTGGGAAAAAACGGAAAATGGAGGAAGAATTGTCCAGACAGAAACAAACAGCCTGGAAGGAGGATGGCTTAGTCAAGAAACCCATGTGAAGGCCAGTGTGGCTGGAATGTGGCAAGCAACAGGAGAACGCTAAGATGAGAGAAGTTGGGGAGGTCGGCATCTGAGCCATTAAGCCTCGGAGCACCAGGCCAGGCCTGTCAGCTAGTTCTACAGAGCTCTATCTTTCTCAAAGGCCTCAAATACCCTGTAATCATTGGGCACAATCTGGCTCCAGGAAGCAAAAATGCTGAATGTCTGTGACCGGAGTTGGTATAGGTGGGAGTATTATGCGGTCTCTGGCCGCTGGGTTCAGCAGCAGCTGATAGAATCTTCTTCACTGCCGCCACCCCATGGCTTTCCTGGGGAGGAGAGGAGGCTTCTTATTCCATGACAAGAAATTTCATAAGCCAGTCATGAATTTAAGCAGAACTTTAGGGAGTTAAGTCTGCCCCATGTCCTCAGAGCCAAGTGAGATTGCTGGCTTCTCAACTAGTGAAAAAAACATTCCTCTTGGCCTCATAGGATTATTAAGAGGAATGAATAAAATAATAACAGCTGTGAAAGCATGGCATAATCACTGTAGCATTCAAGTGGGAGGGGATAGTGACAAACAGGAAAAAGGAGAAGAATAATAATGGAGTTCTGATGCCAACAAAGACCAAGGCCTCTGAAGGTATGGGGTTAGGTGCTTTGCTCAAGGTACAAAAGCAGCAGAATCTGAGCCGGGCATGGTGCCTCATGCCTATGATCCCAGCTACTCAAGAGGCTGAGGCTGGAGGTTCGCTTGAGCTCAGGAGTTTGAGACCAGCCCCGGTGACATAATGAGACCCCTGTCCCCTTCCTCCTAAAAGCAGAAAAATCTGGTCTTTTAATGATAAGAACTACATGACAGGACTAACTCTGAAAGACTTCTCAGACATTTTGCTGGAGTTTAGTTCAGCATTCTGTGAAAAATCCTGATTTAATGATCGTCCACTGAGATGGAACCCACATCAGCCTGACCCATGGAGGACAGGGCAGGAGTAGACTCAGGAGAAGCTTACTAGAGGTAGCGTTTGAGTCTTGAGAATTAAAGAAAGTTTACAGGTAACTATAGAGGGGAAGGAAGAACATTCCAGAAAGAGGGGGAAGGAAGAACATTCCTGAAAGAGGTAGCTGCATGTGCAGAGGCTGGGGGCGGCAGGGACATGCAGGAGATGAAGGAAAAAAAGAGGATGCAGAATGGTGTTTTGGCCTTGCAGTCAGAAAAGTGACCTCAGAGAAAATTTCTTTTAGAGAAACTGAATCCAAAAGCCAGGAAAGCCCATAGCCAACGTCATATTCGAGGGTGTAAAATGGTAAGTTTTTCCTCTAAGGTCAGGAACAAGGCGAGGATGCCCACTCTCACTTCTATTCCACATGTTACTGGAAGTCTTAGCCTGGGAAACTGTGTAAGAAAAAGAAACAAAAGGTATCCAAATCAGAAAGGAAGAAGTAAAATTACTTCTGTATATAGATGACAGAATCTTATATGAGGGAAACCCAAGATTTCACCAAAAGAACTGTTAGAACTAATAAATGAATTCAGCAAAGTTATTAGAAACAAAATCAACACTCAAAAATCAGTTGCATTGCTGTTCACTAACAATGAATAAGCCAAAAAGGAAATGACTGAAACAGTTTTATTTACACGATCATCACAAAGAATAAGGCTGGGCATGGTGGTTCCTGCCTATAATACCCGAATTTTGGGACTATGAGGTGGGAGAATCTCTTGAGACCAGGAGTTCAAGACAATCTTGGGCAATATCCCTAAAGATCTGGCATCAAGACAGATATATAGACCAATGGAATAGAATAGAGAGCCAAGAAATAAATGTTTGCATATACAGACAAATGATTATTTTTTTGAGACAGTCTCACTTTGACCCCTTAGGTAGAGTGCCATGGCATCATAGCTCACAATAACCTCCAACTCTTGGGCTCAAGTAATTCTCTTGCCTCAGCTTCCCAAGTAGCTGGGACTACCCGTGACTGCCACAACCTGGGCTATTTTCAGAGACAGGTCTCGCTCTTGCTCAGCTGATCTCTATCCGTGAGCTCAGGCAATCCACCTGCCTCAGCCTCCCAGAGTGCTAGTATTAACGGCATGAGTCACCACGCCCGGCCCTGACAAATGATTATTGACAGAGGTGCCAAGATCACTGAATGGGAAAGAAAGGACAATCTTTTCAACAAATGGTGTTGGGAAAACTGGATATCCATAGGCAAAAAAATGAAGTTGGGGCAGGGCTTGGTGGCTCATGCCTGTAATCCTAGCACTCTGAGAGGCCAAGGCAGGAGGATTATGTAAGATCAGTTCAAGAACAGCCTGAGCAAGAACAACACCCCATGTCTCCTAAAAACAGAGAAGTTAGCTGTGCATTGTGGCAGGTGCCTTTAGTCCCATCTGCTCAGGAGGATGAGGCAGGAGGATTGCTTGAGCCCAGGAGTTTGAGGTTGCTGTGAGCTAGGCTAAAGCCACGGCACTCTAGCCTGGGCAACTGTCTCAACAAAAATAAAACATGAAGTTAAATCTTTACCCAATGCCATATACAAAAATTAACTCAAAATGGATCCAATTCAAAGGTAAAACATGTAACTATTATATAAAGCTCTTAGAAAACATAGAGCAAAAGCTTTTTGCCATTGGATTAGGCAATGATTTCTTGGTTATAACACTAAAGACAACAGGCAACAAACGAAAAAACAGGCATATTTGACTTCACAACATTTGTTTAATTTAGCGCATTAAAAGACAGTATCAACTCTGTCTCAAAAAAGAAAAAAATTAAATTAAAAACAAAGGAAATGGCTCGGCGCCTGTGGCTCAAGTGGCTAAGGCGCCAGCCACATACACCTAAGGTGGCAGGTTTGAATCCAGCCCGGGCCAGCCAAACAAAAATGATGGCTGCAACCAAAAAAAAAAAAAAAAAAAAAAAAAGCCAGGCATTGTGGCAGGCGCCTGTGGTCCCAGCTACTTGTGAGGCAGAGGCAGAGACTCGCTTGAGCCCAGGAGTTGGAGGTTGCTGTGAGCTATGCCACGGCACTCCACCCAGGGGGACAGCTGGAGGCTCTGTCTCAAAAAAAAAAAAAAAAAAAAGGAAACGTTGATACATGCTACAATATGGATGAACTTGAGGACATTGTGCTAAGTGAAGTAAGCCAGACACAAAAAGACAAATGCTACGTAATTCCACTTCTATGATGTACTTAGCATAGTCTAGATCACAGCCATGTGAGGGAGAAGGACGGTTGCCAGGGGTGGTGGGGAGAGAAGAATGGGGAATTGCTCAATGGTGTAGAGTTTTAGTTTATTTGTTTGTTTTGTGTGTGTGTGTGTGTGTGTGTGTTTTGATAGAGTCTCACTTTGTCACCTGGGCTAGAGTGCAATGATGTTATTATAACTCATTGTAACCTCAAACTCCTGGGCTCAAGGGATCCTCCAACTTCAGCCTCCTGAGTAGCTGGGACTACAGGCATGTACCATCAGGCCCAGGTAGTTTTTAAAAAAAAAAATTGCGCAGGCCTATTTGCCTTCTTGCTCGGGCAGTGGCGTCCCCTTCACTGTCTATGGTGAATGTATCCTGTTTTGTAAACTTTCTTACTCTGTAAGTCTATCTTTGGCTTCTTCAATAAACTTTGTTTCACACTTGCCTTAAAAAAAAATTGTGCAGGTGGGGTGTGATGGTTCACGCCTATAATCCTAGCGCTCTGGAAGGCTGAGGTGGGTGGATCGCCTGAGCTCAAGAGTTAGAGACCAGCCTCAGCCAGAGCGAGACCTCATCTCTAAAAATAGCCTGGTGGTGTGGCAAGCACCTGTAGCCCCAGCTACTTGGGAGGCTGAGATAAGAGAATTGCTTAGGCCCAAGAGTTTAAGGTTGCTGTGAGCTGTGATGCCACAACACTCTACCAAGGACAACAGAATGAGACTCTGTCTCAAAAAAAAAAAAAAAATAGAAAGAAAGAAAATTGTGCATGCCGGGTGCAGTGGCTCCCATCTGTAATCCTAGCACTTTGGGAGGCTGAAATGTGTAGACTGCTTGAGCTCAGGAGTTCTAGACCAGACTGAGCAAAAGCAAGGCCTGTCTCTACTAAAAATGGAAAAACTAGCCAGGCACTGTAGCGGGTGCTGTAGTCCCAGCTACTTAGGAGACTGAGGCAAGAGGATTGCTCAAGTCCAAGAGTTTGAGGATGCTGGAAGCTATGACATCACAGCACTCTTCCAAGGGCAATAGAATGAGACTTTGTCTCAAAAAAAAAAAAATTGGCAGACAATATCTTGTACGTTGCTCAGACTAATCTTAATCCCCAGGCCTCAAGTGAACCTCCCACCTCAGTCTCCCAAAGTGCTAGGATTACAGGCATGAGCCACTACACCAGCTCTAAAGTTTCAGTTTTATAAAATGGAAAGAGTTATGGATGGAGATGAGGTTGCATAATATCATGTGTGCATGTATTTATAACTGACTATACATAATACTTCAGAATAGTTGTGGTAAGCTTTATATTATGTGTGTGTGTATATATATATTTTTTATTTTTTATTTATTTTATTTTATTTTATTTTTATTTTTTGCAGTTTTTGGCCAGGAACCAGGTTTGAACCCACTACCTCCAGTATATGGGGGCAGCGTCCTACTCCTTTGAGCCACGGACGACACTCAATTTTTTTTTTTTTTGAGACAAAGTCTCAAGCTGTTGCCCTAGGTAGAGTTCTATGGCTTCATAGCTCACAGCAACCTCAAACTCTTTGGCTTAAGCAATTCTCTTGTCTCAGCCTCCCAAGTAGCTGGGATTACAGGCACCCACCACAACACCCGTCTATTTTTTTGTTGTAGTTGTCATTGTTGTTGGCAGGCCTGATCCAGGTTTGAACCCACCAGCCCCACTGTATGTGGCTGCTGCCCTAATTGCTGAGCTATAGGCACTGAGGCGATGTTATGTATATTTTGCCACAATTTTTTTAATTGGGGGAGAAAAAGCCAGGCAGACCCTCAAGTGAGTAGTGAAACATGAAAGGTACACAGAGGAGGCAAGTCTGGTATAAAAATAGAGGAGCAGAAATGAGGGAGACCAAACCAAAGCAACAACCCAAACCAAAGGGTGGGAGACAGAGCCTGAAGAGGTGCCTGAGATTTGTACATGGTTCCCATGGTCAAAGCCAAGAATGTGGCCAGAGGTGATGCACAAGTACAGTTGACCCTTGAACAACACGGGTTTTTATTTCTTTCTTTGAGACAGAGTCCCGCTCTGTCTCTCTGGCTAGAGTGCAGTGAAGTCATCACACCTCAAACTGCTGGGTTCAGGTCATCCTCCTGCCTCAGCCTCTCAAGTTATCTGGCACTACAGGTTCGCACCAGCATGCAGGGCTGATTTTTTTATTTTTTGTCATTATGTTGCTCAGGCTATAAGTAGCTCTTTTTAAAAAAATAAAATAAGGCTCAGCGCCTATAGCTCAACCGGCTAAGGCGCCAGCCACATACACCTAAGGTGGCGGGTTCGAATCCCCAGCCCGGACCCGCCAAACAACAATGACGGCTGCAACCAAAAAATAGCTGGGCATTGTGGCAGGCGCCTGTGGTCTCAGCTACTTGGGAGGCAGAGGCAAGAGACTCGCTTGAGCCCAGGAGTTGGAGGTTGCTGTGAGCTGTAATGCCATGGCACTCTACCCAGGGGGACAGCTTGAGGCTCTGTCTCAAAAAATAGAATAAAATAAAATAAAATACATCATATTTACTTAGAAGCATTCAGAATGTCAACAAAACAGCTGCAACTTTGTTTTGCAATTACAGAGTGGTATTCAGTTAACAGAACAATAATTATTTCATATAAGCTGCCTCAGAGACAACTGAAGATGAAAAACTACCATCCCCTTATATAAGTAATGTCTGCTGTGCACCAACAAGGACCTGCTTTAAATTTCCATGCCAGTTTACAACCCCCATACTGCACCAGGTAAGGTTAGTGGCTCTTGAAAATAGCCCCAAGACAGGGCTAACTAAAGACACATTCAGTAGTGTGTTAACTACACAAAAAAAGATGCTGTACAGTTTAAAAACAAATCTTACACAGCCTTACATTTCAATTTTTTTCTTTAAAAGGAGTGAGTTGTGTATAGGGGGGATTAAATACTTTATAGACAAGAAAAAAAAACTGCGCTAGAACCAACTTATTCATCATCGTCGTCTTCTTCATCATCTTTTCCATCCTCTCCTCTTCATCTTCCTCCTCTTCCTTCTTTTTCTTGCTTTTTTCAGCCTTGACGACTCCCTTTTTCGCTGCATCAGGCTTTCCTTTAGCTCAGTATGCAGCAATATCCTTTCTGTATTTTTCCTTCAGCTTTGCAGCCTTCTTTTCCTCAGCCTGCTTGTCATCCATCTGCAGCAGTGTTATTCCACGTCTCACCCAGCTTCTTTGCAACATCACCAATGGATAGGCCGGGATGTTCTCCTTTGACTTTTGGGCAATACTCAGAACAGAACGAGAAAAAGGCCGAAGGAGGCCTCTTGGGTGCATTGGGATCCTTGAACTTCTTTTTTGTTTCCCCTTTAGCAGAGGTATAGGTTTTCATTTCTCGTCCACCTTTGCCAGATCTTCAACTGTTCCTTTCTGTTTAGCAGACATGGTCTTGCACCTCTCTGAAAACTTCTTAGAAAACCCTGAGAAGCTGACTGAAGCATCTGGGTGCTTCTTCTTGTGTTCCTCCCGACAAGTTTGCACAAAGAATGCATGGGATGACATTTTGCCTCTTGGCTTCTTAGGATCTCCTTTGCCCATGTTTAGTTATTTTTCCTCATCGAGGCACAGAGTTGTCCAGTGCCCGTCCAGCTTTCACTTGCCCAGGCGCTGTCTCTATGGAGCTAAATGTACTGCAATGTCTGTCTATATCTTTTTTTTTTTTTTGAGACAGAGCCTCAAGTTGTCCCCCTGGGTAGAGTGCCATGGCATCACAGCTTCTCCAACTCCTGGGCTCAAGTGAGTCTCCTGCCTCAGCCTCCCAAGTAGCTGGAACCACAGGCACCCCCCACAACGCCCGGCTATTTTTTGGTTGCAGCCATCATTGTTGTTTGGTGGACCTGGGCTGGATTCAAACCTGCCACCTAAGATGTGTGTGGCTGGCACCTTAGCCACTTGAGCCATAGGCACCAAGCCTAAGTATCTTTTTATATACTTCTTGTAAACTTTTCACTCTGACTCGTGAACTTTTACAGACATTCTAATTAACTGCAATTATTATTCTTTTCTGGTGCTCCAAAGAATCGCAATGGGACCAGTGGGAACAGTTTGATGGGCTTCATTGTCCAATCAGTCCTATTTCAACTATTTTTGAAACAATCTTTTCTTTTCTTCCTCCCAATTTTCCCCTATTCCAAATATGGAACTGACTATGCTTCAAAAAGGCTAAATTTCTTTTCAAGGAAGAATAAAATCCAAAGTCTGTATGTTTGGTGTGTAAATCAGTTTGATAGTGAGTAGAGGACATTGCTTCCAGGGGACAGACCTGAAGAATATTTTTCTTTTTAAGGCCATGAGTTTTTTGTTTTGTGTGTGTTTGTTTTTTGAGACAGCGTCTCACTCTTGTCATCCTGGGTAGAGTGCCATGGTGTCATAGCTTACAGCAGCCTCAAACTCTTGCCTCAGCCTCCCAAGTAGGTATGACTACAGGCACCCTCCATGATGCCTGGTTAGTTTTTCTTTCTTTCTTTTTTTTTTTTTTTTTTTTTTTGCAGTTTTGGCTAGGGCCGGCAGGGCTTGAATCCACCACCCCTGGTACATGGGGCTGGCGCCCTACTCCTTGAGCCACAGGCACCGCCCCCAGTTTTTCTCTTTTTAGTAGAGACAGGATCTTGCTCTTGCTCAGTCTGGTCTGGAGCTCCTGAGCTCAAGTGATCCACAAGCCACCACCTCTAAGAATGCTAGGATTGCAGGTGTGAGTCACTATGCCCAGCTAAGGCCAGGAGTTTTTATTAGAACTTTCCATTTGTTCCAGTTCTATATTATTTTTTATTCTAAAATAAAAGTTTAATCTCTTCTATCATATACTTCCTTAATCTTTAACCGCTCACCAAAATCTATTATTATAACTTTTTCTCTTTTATAACCTTTATTTGAATTATCTGTCACCAACCAGATTCTCTTCACTGAGGCAAATTTGTTTGCATTTATTTTTGGTCCAAACTAAATTTAGTGCTCAACTGTAAGAAAGACTTTCCAGTTAGCTGTGCACATTTATACCTCAGGTATTTATAAATGGTCTATGGTTTGCTTCAAATTTAATCCTTTTTAGAAGAATCTAAGTACAAAATGAATGGTGAGCTTAGTATTTTAATCAAATAAAACTTAATAACAGCTAGGTGCCGTGGCTCACGCCTCTAGTCCTAGCACTCTGGGAGGTGGAGGCAGGAAGATCATTTGAGGTGAAGAATACAAGACCACCGTGAGCAAGAGTGAGACCTCACCTCTACTAAAATTAGAGAAATTAACCAGGCATTGTGGCCTGAGCTTGTAGTCCCAGCTACCTGGAAGGCCAAGGCAGGAAGATTGTTTGAACCCGGAAGTTTGAGGTTGCTCTGAGCTTGTCTGAGGCTATGGTACTCTAGACCGGGTAACAGAGTGAGACTTTGTTGCAAAAAAAAGAAAAGAAAAATATATCTGAGCACAGTGGCTCACGCCTGTAATCCTAGCACTCTGGTGGGCGTAGGTAGATGGATTGCCTGAACTCACTAGTTTCAGATCAGCCTGAGCCAGAGCAAGACCTTGTCTCTAAAAATAGCTGTAGTCTCAGATACTTGGCTACTTGGGAGGGTTAGGCAAGAGAATCACTTGAGTCCAAGAGTTTGAGGTTGCTGTCAGCTGTAATGCCACGGCACTCTACCAAGGGCAACAAAATGAGACTCTGTCTCAAAAAAAAGAAAAAGAAAAAAGAAATAGAAAAATTAGCTGGACATTGTGATGCACACGTATAGTCCCAGCTGCATAGGAGGCTGAAGCAGGAAGATCACTGGAGCCTAGGAGTTGGAGATTGTAGTGAGCTATGATGATATCACTGCACTCTAGCCATGCAACAGAGCAAGATCTTGTTTCAAAAAAAAAAAAGGTAGATGCGAATACCTAATATATTAGGCATGCTTATAGTTCCAATCATTCCTAACAAGTATAACAAAGGCAGTACAATCAATTATATAATGCTAACCAAGGAAAACTTTAAAATACGTAATGTAGGGCTGGGCACAGTGGTTCACACCTGTAATCCCAGCACTCTGGGAGGCTGAGGCAAGTGAATGGACCAGAGCTCACAGGTTTGAGACCAGCCTGAGCCAGAGTGAGACCTCGTCTCCAAAAATAGCTGGGAATGGCTCGGCACCTCTGGCTCAAGCGGCTAAGGCGCCAGCCACATACACCTGAGCTGGCGGGTTTGAATCCAGCCCGGGCAGATCAAACAACAATGATGGCTGCAACCAAAAAATAAAAAGAAATAGCTGGGCGTTGTGGTGGGTGCCTGTAGTCCCAGCTACTTGGGAGACTGAGGCAGGAGACTCTCGCTTGAGCCCAGGAGTTGGAGGTTGCTGTGAGCTGTGATGCCACCACACTCTACCCAGGGTGACAGCTTGAGGCTCTGTCTCAAAAAAAAAATAGCCAGGAGTTGTGGCAGGCACCTGCAGTCCCAACTACTTGGGAGGCTGAGGCAAGAGAATTCCTTGAGTCCAAGAGTCTGAGGTTGCTGTGAACTATGATGCCATGATGGCTCTACCAGGGTCAACAAAGTGAGACTCTGTCTCAACAAAATAAAACAGAACTAAACAAACTAGGGGCCAGGTGCAGTGGCTCACATCTGTAATCCTAGCACTGTGGGAGGCCGACAAAGTGAGACTCTGTCTCAAAAAATAAATAAATAAAATAATGATAATAATAAAAATACGTCATTTCAGGAAATCCCCTATGAAAGGAATGGGCATGACCAGTGCGATTAATGGAACAAGTAAAGTTTAATGATTAAAAGGGGCCTAGCCTCCACACAGCAAATCCATAGACACAAAGCAGACTGGTGGTTGGTTGCCTAGGGTTGGAAGGAGGGAGGAAATCCAGAGTGACTGCCAATGGGCTTCTCACTAGTGTAATGGGCATGTTCTAAAACTGTAGTGATGGTTGCCTGGCTCTGAATATCCTAAAACCATTAAATTGTATATTTTATTTTTCTATTATTTTTTATTTATTTATTTTTGAGACAGAGTCTCATTTTGTGACCTCAGTAGAATGCCATGGCATCATAGCTCACCACAACCTCAAACTCCTGGCCTCAAATGATCCTTTTGCCTTTTGCCTCAGCCTCTCGAGTAGCTGGGACTATAGGCATCCACTACAATACCTGGCTATTTTTTGAGATGGAGTCTTACTCTGGCTCAGGCTGGTCTCAAATCTGTGAGCTCTGGTCAATCCACCCACCTCGGCCTCCCAGAGTAAATTATATATTTTAAACAACTCAATTATATGGTGTGTGTGTGTTTGTTTATTTGTTTAGAGACATCATCTCACTCTGACACTCAGGCTGCAAGGCAATGGGCCTGATCATGGATCACTGTAACCCTTAACTCCTAAGCTCAGACAATCCTCTCATCTTAGCCTCCCAAGTAAGAGCCAACATGCCCACCTCAGTTCTTCCTTTAAGAGAAGGGTCTTGATTGCTCATGTTGGTCTCAAACTCTCCTCAAGAAATCCTCCTGGGACGCGCAGCCGGGGCTGGGGCTGGGGCTGGGGCTGGGAGCGGAGCACGCACAGCCTCCCAGCGCGAGGTTGCGCCGGCCACCCTGCTAGGCCTGCACCGCGATAGCAGAGATGGGCAGCAAGGGGGTGACGGCGGTGAAGATCGCCAGCAACGTGCAGAAGAAGCTCACCCGAGCACAGGAGAAGGTCGTCCAGAAACTGGGGAAAGCAGATGAAACAAAGGATGAGCAGTTTGAACAGTGTGTCCAGAACTTCAACAAGCAGCTGATGGAGGGCACCCGGCTGCAGAAGGATCTCCGGACCTACCTGGCCTCTGTCAAAGCTATGCATGAGGCATCCAAGAAGCTGAACGAGTGTCTGCAGGAGGTATATGAGCCCAACTGGCTCCGTAGGGATGAGGCAAACAAAGTTGCAGAGAACAGTGACCTGCTGTGGATGGATTACCACCACGAGTTGGTGGACCAGGCACTGCTGACCATGGACATATACCTGGGCCAGTTTCCTGACATCAAGTCACGCATTGCCAACCAGGGTTGCAAGCTGGTAGACTATGACAGTGCCCGGCACCACTTCGCGTCCCTTCAAACCGCCAAAAAAAAGGATGAAGCCAAAATCGCAAAGGCTGAGGAGGAGCTCATCAAGCCCAGAAGGTGTTTGAGGAGATGAACATGGATCTTCAGGCAGAGTTGCCCTTCCTGTGGAACAGCCGTGTGGGTTTCTATGTCAATACGTTTCAGAGCATTGCAGGCCTGGAGGAGAACTTCCACAAGGAGAGGAGTAAGCTCAACCAGAACCTCAAATGCGTGCTGGTCAGCCTGGAGAAGCAACACCTTCACAGTCAAGGTCCAGCCCAGTGACCACACCCTTGCAAAAGGAAACAAGAGTCCCTCACCTCGGCCTGATGGCTCCCCTGCTGCCACCCCTGAGATCAGAGTCAACCATGAGCCAGAGCTGGCTGGTGGGGCCACCCCTGGGGCCACTCTCCCCAAGTCCCCATCTCAGAGTTCTCTTCCTGCTGTTGTGGTGGAGACCTTCCCAGCAACTGTGAACGGCACTGTGGAGGCTGGCAGTGTGGGACTGGACGCTTGGACCTCCCCCCCCCACCCCCCCACCCCCGGGTTTATGTTCAAGGTGCAGGCCCAGCATGACTATACGGCCACCCACACAGACAAGCTGCAGCTCAAGGCTGGCGATGTGGTGCTGGTGATTCTCTTCCAGAACCCGGAAGAGCAGGATGAAGGCTGGCTCATGGGCGTGAAGGAGAGCGACTGGAACCAGCACAAGGAGCTGGAGGAGTGCCGGGGCATCTTCCCTGAGAACTTCACTGAGCGGGTGGAGTGACAGTGGCGGGGCCGGCGGTCTCCGGGCGTATGAAGAACACCTCTTCCCGAAAAATGTGTGGTTCTTTTTATTTTTTTTCCGTTTTCGTTTTTAAACTTTTGAAAAACAAAGGGAAATCAAGAGGAGAGACCTAAACCGATAGGTGTTCTCCCAAAGATCAGGTGGTTTTTCAAAAAGCCCCATCCCAGCAAGTCCGGGGGAATTCGCCAGTGTTCCTGAAGCTGCTGTGTCCCCTAGTTGAGTTCCTGGCACCCCTGCCTATGCCCGCATGTGTGCCCGGTTGCAGGGTGGAGCTGGGGCTGCTCAACCACATGCTTGCCTAAAGCTTCGGCTGTGGCACCCGGGCAAGGGTCCTCTTTTCCGGCAGCTGCTGTGGGTGGGGCCCAGACACCCAGCCTGGCCCTGCCCCGCAGACGGTCTATGTGCTGTTTGAAAATAAATCTTAGTGTTCAAAACAAAATGAAACAAAACACTGACAGAAACACTCAAAAAAAAAAAAAGAAAGAAAGAAATCCTCCTGCCTCAGCTTCAGCCTCCCGAAGTGCTGAGATTACAGTTGTGAGCCACCTTACCTGGAATGGTGTGTAGATTTTATCTCAACAAAGCTGTTGTAAAAAGAGTGAGAGATATATCCTGATGCATGCCAACTTAGGTTTAGAAAGGCCCATCAAGTTCCCCTGCTCCAGCCAAGAATCAATCATAAATAAATAACCTATAATCTTTGCCAGGATGGGATAGTATTATCTTAGTTTGAGGATCTAGAAATGTTATTGTAACTATAGGAAAGTATCAAAATAAAAATCTCTTGGCTCGGCGCCTATAGCTCAACCGGCTAAGGCACCAGCCACGTACACCTAAGGTGGCAGGTTCGAATCCCCAGCCCGGACCGCCAAACAACAATGACGGCTGCAACTAAAAAATAGCCGGGCGTTGTGGAGGGCGCCTGTGGTCCCAGCTACTTGGGAGGCGGAGGCAGGAGACTCGCTTGAGCCCAGGAGTTGGAGGTTGCTGTGAGCTGTAATGCCATGGCACTCTACCCAGGGGGACAGCTTGAGG
>CAUYTI010090780.1:0-10579 GCA_963575145.1 Galago senegalensis
GGTTTTTTTTTTTTTTTTTTTTGAGACAGAGCCTCAAGCTATCCCCCTGGGTAGAGTGCCATGGCATCACAGCTCACAGCAACCTCCAACTCCTGGGCTCAAGCGAGTCTCCTGCCTCACCCTCCCAAGTAGCTGGGACTACAGGCACCCGCCACAATGCCTGGCCAGTTTTTTGGTTGCAGCCATCGTTGTTTGGCCGGCCTGGGCTGGGGATTCGAACCGGCCACCGTAGGTGTATGTGGCTGGCGCCTTAGCTGCTTGAGCCACAGGCGCCGAGCCCAGAAATTCTGTCTTAATGTTTGGAATGATTATGTCCCCCAGTTATGGCTTGGAAAGATAATCAGGCTCTCAGGCAGGTCTAAAGAAAAATACTGCCCTGAATTCCTATGCAGAGCAGTGAACAACTGGAATGCCTCTAGGAGATTAGCCAGGGAAATTCTTACCAAGGAAAGCCATGAGTCAGCGCTTCCAGGTCATTTTACTCACTATTCTTGTGGGAAATGAAGGGAATTTATTTTCATTGGGTTGTTACACTGGGTACTTTATGTGTGCAATCTCACCTATGGCATAACCCTGGGGGGTGGGTATTTTATAGTCCCCCTTGGAGAATGAAGAAACTGAGGCTCAGGGAAGTTGTCACTTGCTTAGGAACTCACAAATAGTGGAGCTGAAATTCTAACTACCTCTGACCTTAAAGCCTCATTTTCTCTCAGGAAATTCTTTCTGAAAAAATGCAAAAATTGTAGAGTGTCTCTGTGGCTTCTTCAGTGGTGTGCGCTGCCCTTGCAGAGGTATCAGACCTTCCAGCTGGGAGGAAATCTTCAGGGAACAGTTGGAAAGTGATGATTCCCCTCACTAGATTCAGTGACGGAAGGTTGGTTGACCCCGTGTTTACAGTGTTATAGAAGAGACTTGTGCATCTGACCAGGCAGTGCATGCCAGCAGTGGTTTCTGTATTACTAATGGGAAATTTAAAAAGCCTCAACAGTTGTATATTTTAATGCATATTAGAAGAAAATTGACCCATATATTGGTGTGTGGGTGCAGGGCTTAGCCCAGGCTTGGAGGAGCAAGTATCTGCACTTGGTCAGGTAGGCACAGGTGGCAGCAGAGGCAGGGAGGGAGGTTGGGGATCTAGGTGTGACATGATGGGAAATGGAGGCAAAGCCTAGATAGACTTCAGGTCCCAGAGGTCCTGGGACTAGGAGCCCCTGAGACTTCACATCTGTCAGACTCTGCCCTGCTTCCTTCTCCAGGAAAGAGACACAGAGAGGTGAATGGTCACTAAACAGAGATCCTGGTCTGATTTGAATTGCTTTATGACTTGTTATCTATGGAAGGTGGCCTCATTCTTTCTGTCTTTGTCTCTTGGTTAAGAGCGCAGGCTGTGAGTCATGTGGGCTCAGAGTCACTTCCTAACCAGTTGTATGACTTTAGACAGCTTCTATTCTCATCTGCAAAATGAGGATAATAATAGCACCCCCCATAGGGTTGTTGTGTGAATTAAATGAGATATTATAGGCAAAGAAAATGGCTAGCTCAATAAATGTAGTTATTTTTGTTATTATTAACTGATAATACATGGGATTAAGCCCTTTACTGTCTAGTGACTTGGGCTTAGAGTAACCAGAGATTTTATTTCAATCAACTGTACTATAACATTATTTGAATTTAATCATAGGTTAATTTGAATTCAAGTTGTTACTTACCATTCTCAAATAGCAAGGGAAATTATTATCATTATAATACAGTAAAATCCCCCACTCTCTCAATCCTTCTGCACCTCCTCTGGGCCACCTTCTGACTGAAGAGTGGATAGGATCGCTTTTGCTTTGGGCCACATCTCATCTCTTAGAGGAAACAGGCAGATGGGGTGATGATGCCCCCTGAACCCCCACATGCAAATTGGCCTACAGGTCCCTTCTTGTTAGGTGTCTGAATCTCTAGGGACACTGAGGGTTATTCATAGTGTGGCTTTGGCCATGGAGCCTGAGGACATAGACATATTTTTAGTATTTCCTCCCTAGGGTCTGGTTGAAAAGGTCATGTCTATTTTTTACAACTAATGTCAACTTCTGAATGAACAGGGTGAAGAACTCATTTCTGTTCATAGAGCCCAAGTGATGTCAGGGTGTGGGCCTCCCCCCGCCACCACTTCGGAATGTCATTTTGCTAATGATTCATAAGGAAGGTGCTTTGTAAATCCCAAAGCAGTTTATAGGTGTTCTTATGATAGAAAGGAGAATGAGGCACTGGGTCAAAGGCTGTCCTGGAGAACAGAGGTTAGGGGAGTTCAGGTGTTTTAGGGGGGGTCTCGACTAGGACCAGTGTGAGATAGATATAGGGAGAGGGTTAGGATTTCACATTTCTTGCTTATCAGAGCTGAGCAGAAAAGGAATGTATGTATAATGCCAAAGGACAAGCACCTCCCCATTAAATGTATTCGAGCAAAGACGAGAAGGCTTCTGTCAGGATATTGGTGGCTGGGTCCTGTGGGGCAGGAGATGGGATGAGATGGGCTTGGAGATCATCTGTTGCTATAATCCAGTGGTTCTGGAAGGGGTGGTGGTGGGGGCTACGTTTTAGGTTTGGGCACAGAACAGAAAACTAAGGCCCTGAAGATAAACCTATCTATGGCCACATTTTCCTAGGGCTGATTTTGTGTTTCCATTTTTTCCCATATTTTTTTTTAATAATCACCAGGAAATTTCATCTGTCTGCTACAATGGGTCAAACTAAATAGGACTAAAATACCTTTTTCATCTCCCTCTGCCCCCAATTTTAATAATTATCCTTAGATTTATCTCAGTGGATTTTAACTTTTTGGATTCCTTTTAACATGCTAAACTACTGAAGTGTGGTGTTTACAGGAGTTGGGTAAATTGTGAATGGCAGAGCCTAGACTTAAACTTTCTGGCTCCTCATCTGGTGCTCTCTCTAGCAAATTGGACCACCTCCTGCTGTGGGGCATTGGGAAGGTCTATGAAAACCAGGGTGCTGGGTTAAGCACGAAGTCATACATGAGGCCAGAAGGCCATGGCCACCTCCTTTAGGAGAAAGTCCTTTCTCTCTGGTAAAGGGCTTGTGCATAATAATACTCAGCACATGTTTGTCGACTTAAACAAAGCCATACTGTCATTGCCTGGTACCTAATTCATAGTCTATAACTAGTTATTGGATAAAAGCAGCACAGTTTTCAAGGGCTTCAAGGGAGCTGTCCCCCAAAGCTCGGGGCCCACAAAAAGGCCTAGGTCTTTTTCTCATTACATTTTCCACTTCTGGGTTTGTAGGTAGGTGCAACCTTGGGCAGTGGCAAGGCCATCTGATATCTCCTGAATTAATCTCCATTCTGGGCTTGAACTAAGATGAATCTCTTTGTGGATGCTTCCTACAAACAAGGGCGTGCAGCTGAGCAACAGCCTGAGTCCAGGTTGCCTCATGAGCAGACAACAGCAGCCCCTCTTCCTGCCACTGCCCTGTAGCCTCCTCACCATGGGAGCCATCCTGGCTGCCAACTACAGCTTGGCTGTGATCAGCAGAGCTCCCAGTTCGGGAGTGGCTAGACTCCAAACCCAGCTCCTCTGCAGCTCCTAATTGGGCTGCACCTGCCAAGAGGTAATAGAGAAAGACTTATTAATATTTTTGAAGTGCAATTTTGTACTTTTTGATTACTAGTAAATAGCATATTAGAGCTTTCTTAATTTGCAGCCCAGCCTACAGGAGGCACATGAAAGGTATTTATGGCTTTCATAACTGTGATCTCACTCCTTCCTAATTGTCAAGCGATCCTCGTCTGTTTTTGTCTATGAATCATCCAGGACTCCTAGTCATTGTAACTGGCTTTAATCATCCTGAAGATTCCAGGGTAGCTTGGGAGACACATGATATGACGTTAAAGATAGCTGCTTTCTTCTCTTTTGGTTTGGGAATTTGGTTAAAGAAACATTGGTAGATTGAGACAATATTTTGGTTTTTGTTCTGTGCCAAGAAAAGATTACTGGCTTCAAAAGTGAGCACTTCTTACTAGGCATGGGGTGGGCACCTCTACTCCCAGTTACTTGGGTGGCTGAGGCAGGTGGATCTCTTGACCCCAGGAGTTGAAGGTTGCTATGAGCTATTAGGCCACTGTGTGCTAACTTGGGCGACGGAGTGAAGCCCTGTCTCAAAAACAAAACAGAACAAAACAACCCCTCCCAACCACAGACAGTTCTAAGAGGAGAGTGAGACCACAGATAAGAGCTCACCAGCCCTTGAAGATGCAGAGATATTTATTCATTCCAGAAGGGTGGAGAGATAAGAGGCCAAATGTGTAGTCATGGTTAAGAGCCTTGGTTTTGCAGTTAGACAAATTTGGTTCAAATTGTACCTCTGTTACTCATTAGGCAAGTAATATCAGGGAAATCACTTAACTTTTGAGCCTGATTTCCACATTTTTCTTGTAGGGATGGTGGTATGTACCTCATTGGGTTGTAGTACACACTAACTGGAAAAATGTTAGAAACATTATTTTTTAATACTAACTAGGTGTGCAAGCTTAAGCAAGTCGTTTGACTTCTCTGGGCCTCATTTGAAAAACATTAGAGTAGATGATTCTTTTTTTTTTGCAGTTTTTTTTGGGGGGGGTTTGAACCCACCACCTCCGGCATATGGGGCTGGTGCCCTACTCCTTTGAGCCACAGGTACCGCCCAAGTAGATGATTCTTTATGTAACTTGAGATCTAGTCAGGAGACAAAACCCAAGCCAGTTATTTTATTTTATTTTATTTTATTTTATTTTTGAGACAGAGTCTCAAGCTGTTGCGCTAAGTAGAATGCTGTAGCGTAAGTAGGATACTGTAGCTCACAGTAACCCAAAACTCTTGGGCTTAAGTGATTCTCTTGCCTCAGCCTCCCAAGTAGCTGGGACTATAGGTGCCCACCACAATGCCCAGCTATCTTTGTTGTTGTTGCAGTTGTCATTGTTATTTTTAGCTGGCCCAGGTCGGATTTGAACCTGCCAGCCTCAGTATATGTGGCTGGAGCCCTACCCACTGATCTATGGGTGCCACCTAAGCCAGTTTTTTTAAAAGGGAAATTAATATAAGCCGTTCTTGACCAGGTATTAGAGAACTGGAAAGGCAATTAGGGAGCACAAAGGAACCACAGAGGTAGCAACTGAGGAAGAAGCTACCACCCTTAGGGTTGAGGGATGGAGGGAAGAAGCTGAAGCTGTTAAAACATAGAAACCTGGACTAGGGGACACATCCCTTAGCATCCGTGGGTTCTGGCATCTCTGGGGAGGAAGAGGGAGGGTGGTGCAATGTGGCTGGTGCTGAGAAAACTGCCACAGAATCATTGGCATAGAAGTTCTGAAAAAGAAATTTTGCTGGGGCCATGCTGACCTAAATGGGAAGTGGGCAGGAAATGGCAGATGGCTTTTCCCTCCAATCGAAAGTCCTTAAGGGAGTAGCTGGCAAAGGAAAACGGGCTGTGCAGGGTCCCATTGCCAGCATCACAAAGCACAGTGTACCAGGTGGGCTCAGAGCTGAGAGACTGCAGCTTAATAACTGATATAATCTCTAAGGTTCCTTTCAGGTCAGAGTCTATCAATCAGGTTCTGAATCTTGTGTAGAGAACAGGCAGACTGTGCATGTGGGCTCTTGGCGAGCCAGCAGGTGTGGTAGAATGAGTTTGAGCTTTGGAGTTAGACAGATCTAGGTTGGAATCCTATCTCTGACCCTTCGCAGCAATGGGATGTTGGGCAAGTTCCTGTGAATTTCTCTGAGCCCCATTTCCTTCCCTGTAAAATGATGGTGCAGCACTAGCACTTACCTCACAGGGTGATTGTGCCTGTTTAACAAGAAGACACCTAAGCAGTGCCAGGAGGGGGTATCAGGAATGTGTGTGGCAGCCATTGTTATTATTAGGGATGCTTGTTCAGTGAGTGTCTGCTGATCAAGACTTGCTGTCTTTGCTGGCCACACAGACTGATGGTGTTGTTTCGTTTTTTTCCACTCAGATGTGGCTTGGTGGACCATGGCAGGGAGCCCTGTGCCCGCTGGGGCACTGAGGGCAGCATTTGCATGGCCGCTGTTTGTTCTTCTGAGAAGCCGTGCTGCACCCAGACTGGGATCCAGGTTTCTGAGAGTGTTTCCAACGACGTGCTAAGCTTGAGCTACCAGGAGTGGGCTTCCTTGGATGCTATTCAAGCCAGAGGCAAGAACTTGATTCCCTAGGCAGAAACTCTGTTAACTAGAGAGTCTTCTAGAATCTTTTCCCTCTACTCAGGATAGTTCATAAACTCTTACTTTTTCTGTGTGAGTTCTTAGACAAGAAACAATATGAAAATATAGGCTTCATATTATTGGTGGTGTTAATAACTGGCATTTATTAGGTACTTATTTGTGCCAACTATTATATAAGGCCCTTCATATGAATTATGTCTTATCCTTAAAGAGGAAAGTTTTAGTTTTCTAATATTATATTCTGGGAAACTGAGGCACAGAGCTGTTAACCTTGCCTGGGACTTTCATAAAGTATCAGGAGGAGTCAGGATAAGAATCCAAGTCTGTGGACTCTAAGCCATCCTTTTACTATTAAGCTAGTCTTTTCCCAGAGCTAGCCAAAAGTAGAGCGAATTTGACTTAGAACATGTCTGGACTCGAGGGGGCACTGCAGTTTTCCTAGCAGTGCCCCTCCCGTGCTTCCTTCTAACTTCTCATGGAGACAACAGAGTGGTTTGAACGGCATCTATTCACCAGCCCCTCATGTACTTTTTACCCAGCATCTCAAGAAAAGGCCTAAAAGATGAAGAAGATGTATGCTCTCAGACCTCAAATTGATAGTTTTGGGTCTGATTTATTTAAATCTGCCATGGAAAGTTTTATTTGACCAATATCCCAAAAACTACTGTGCACTAAATATGTTCTCTTAACCCAAGACGAGGTAGTCAGGTTTTTAAAGGCACGTGTGTGGCAGTCATTGTTATTATTAGGGATGCTTGTTCAGGGGGTATTCAGTTTTAAAGTAAAACAATTCACCTAAAAGGTGCGTCTCTGACAATTTTTTCACTTTAGATTTCTAAGTGATTCTGAGATTGTCTGCTGCAAGCATCACAGGTGTCGGGAGTGAGCAGCACTCTTTCTCTGAAGCCTCTGCCCTCGTTGTAGCTATCCTGCCCCTTCCAACAGGCCCGCCATGGGTTTAGTTAGAACAGTTTTATTAAACTCTGTTTGATGAGAGAGAAACTTCTGAAAATGAAGATTTACAAAAATCACAGGAACAGTGAAGTTGAGTGGAGAAAAACAACTCCAGAATACAGTTGCTTCACCTTACTTAAAAGAGCAATCCTGTTTGCCCAGGAGAAGTTGGGAGACAGCTTGCTGCTCTCCCATTGCCTGTTCCCTGCCTTGGTGGCCTTAGGACTGTGCTGGCATCATGGTTTTAAATTTAATTTGGAAAAATTATTAATGGATGAGGCTATTCAGAGACATGTTTGTGGGAAAAAATAGTACCAAGAGGAGTACATTCGCCATTTGATTTAAAAAAAAATACAAAATTAAAGTAATTGAAAGAGTGTATCACGGGGAAAAAAGGACTCAACACATAAGAAATAAATGCATGACAAAGCTTACATGTCTGAAGGGAGGGAGGATTATAAGTAATCCTATGTAACAATAAATTATGAATTATATAAATAATCACATATAAATATATGATTATATAAATAATATTATAAATGGTGCTGAAATAATAGATTAGCCACAATGGAAAAATCAAATTATATCTTTACCACACCCTATTTCCTAAGTTAATTCTAGATTGTTTAAATAATTTGTTGTAAAAAATGAAAGGAAAAACTTTTTGGAAAGGAGTTTACAAGCTAAAAAGCAATGAAGTTGAGAGAAAAATATTGATAGATTTGTTTGCATTGAAAGATGAAAATATCTGTTCATGTGAACCTTCTGGGAAGGTCAAATGAGACTGATATATATTAAAATGCTCTGCGCACTGCTGGGATAATTTCAGAGTATTTGGAACCATGGATCAGAGGATGTCATCTTTATCCCAATCTTTTCTGGGGCATGCTAGGATTTAGTTCATTAGAGCTGTTTTATTTTAACAAAAGCATAGCAGGTAATTTATTCCCTATCATATATTCACAGCAAAAGCGTCCATCACTTTTTTGAGAATGAAAGGAGTACCGAGCTAGTGTGTATTAATTCATGACTTTCAACAGTTCCTGCTTGAAGAACACGGGGATGCATTAGGAGTTGGACTTGGAGTAAAACTAACAGCTCTTGAGATTGTTGAGAAATTATTTTATTTTATTTATTTTTTGAGACAAAGTTTCACTTAGTCGCCATGGGGAAAGTGCTTGAGCACAGGTAAAGCAACCTCAAGCTCTTGGGCTCAAGTGATCCTCTTGCCTCAGCCTCCTGAGTAGCTGGGACTACAGGCAACTGCCATGACACCCAGCTAGTTTTTATTTTTAATTTTTAGTAGAAACAAGGTCTTGCTCTTGCTTAGGCTGTTCTCAGAGTCCTGAGCTCAAGTAATCCACTTGCCATGGTCTCCCAGAGTGCTAGGATTACACGTGTGAGCCAACGTGCCCAGCCTGTTGAAAAGTTTTGTGGAGACAGGGCAGAGCTATCAGGAAAGGGAGTGGGTTAAATTTTCTTGGAGAAAGTAGCATGGGCTTTGGAACTGGCAGATGTGGATTGAATCTTGACTTCTCACCACTAATGGATATCTCTGGGTCAGTTACTTCTTTGTCCTGTTCAGTGAAGATGATACTAGTACCTACCTTCTTGGGTTCTCACTAGGACTAGGGCACTGCCTGAGAGGAAGTGTGTACAGCATGGAGTCATGCCCTGTGCTCTTCCATTCTCCTTCCTTGCCTGCCTTCGTCCTCCTCTAGCCCATTGGTTCCAGCTCTCTGTCCAACTTATCCAGCCATCTTATACTGAATTCTTACTCTGTGTTTGGCTTCTAGGGGGTGCTGGGGACACCAAAAAGAAAAAGACATAGCCCCTGCCTTCAGATTGCTCATGTGTCTAGAGATGGACACTTACACAAACAGCCCAAAAAAGAAATGAGAAAGGTTTACTGCAATTTAGTGTGAGCTCCAAGAAGGCAGCTCCTGGGAAAACAATTGAGGAAAGGTTATCAAAACTATGTACTACAGTGGGAATCCCTGTCCCTGCCTCCTCACTTCTTATTCCTCTCAGGCCCCTGAAACTAACAACCCATGGGGAAAGTTTTCAGTGAGAGCACCATTAATATCCCTGACAGCCATTGTGACTTCCTGTGCTCCCTCCACCAAAGGAGTATCTTCCGTATTCTTGACCAAATTCATTCCTGTGCCCATCAAGCCGTCTTGTCCTAGGAGGACACTGCTTCAACTTTAATCATGGATGAGAGGGGAATGATCTCAGACTGTAAGATCTAAACGGCATTTCTTATTAGTGATGTTAGGCCATAAGAGGAATAAGAAGAAGACGTTCACTCCCTCTCCAAGGTGATCCCTTAGGAAGTGAAGCACATAACATAAGCAGAAAACATGGGGCTTTCTCATGTCTCATCATTCTCACATGTGGGAAGCCTCAGCTGCAGAATGATTGTCTGCTGTTCACAGGTGGCTCCTTTAATTGATGGAATGGGTTAGGAGCCTCAGTCTTGGGGAGTGCATCATCCTGAACCTCTGGTTCTTGGGTAATTGTTTCTGTACCGCTGCGGTTTGTAGGGCTGTGGTTTTATAGGGCAAAAGTGTTTCTGTGGAGGTGTCTCTTCTATTGTTAGACAGCTCTAAGCTCGCAAATCTTCCTTCTCCTGAATTGCCAGTATTCTTGTAACTTCTTCCCATTGGCCCTAATGCTGAGTCTAACTGGCTGCAATGTCACCCACTGGGTGTTTTCTAGACATCATTTCTACTTCTCACCTCCAGCTACTTACCTCATTAGATGGAGTGGCAGTATTATTTCCATTTTACAGAAGAGGAAAGTAGGATTCAGAGAGGTTTAATAACTTGCTTCAGGTCACACAGTCAGTAAGTGGCCCACCCAGAACTTAAGCACCTCTCTGAAAACTGACTCAAAAGCCTATACTTTTGTTGTTATTGTTGTTGTTGAGACAGAGTGCCACTCTCTGCCCTGAGCAGAGTGCAATGGGTCATAGCTCACTGCAACCTCAGACTCAGGCTGTGAGCATCCTGCTGTCTCAGCCTCTGGAAGCCACTGGGATTATAGGTGCTCAGTGTGGCACCTGGCTGGGTTTTTCCATTTTTTTTTTAGGAATCTGGGTCTCACTCTCACTCAGGCAAGTCTCAGACTCCTGAGCTCAAGCAATTCCCTTTCTCAGCCTCCCACAGTGCTGGGATTACAGACGTGAGCCACCACGCCTGGCTAAAAGCCTATACTTTTACCACTATCCTGTGCCATTTCTTAAAACTTTTTTTGTAGGCTCAGCGCCTATAGCTCAACCGGCTAAGGCGCCAGCCATGTACATCTAAGGTGGCGGGTTCAAATCCCCAGCCCGGACCCGCCAAACAACAATGACGGCTGCAACCAAAAAATAGCCGGGCGTTGTGGCGGGCACCTGT
>CAUYTI010090781.1:0-34202 GCA_963575145.1 Galago senegalensis
ATAACAATTCTTACTCATACTGGCTGAGTCCAGAGGGCACCTATTTTAGGTCATCTATATTTTATTTATTCCATTGGTATATATACTACCTATTTGGTGATTAATTTTAACTTGTCTGCAACTCTCACTAAAAAAAAAAAATTCTAGAAGGAAAAAAAAAGACAAAAGAAAAGAAAATAGTGACTAATTCTCACATAAATTGGATTTAATTTTGACCAAAATACATTACTTAAACATTAATTTGTAATTCAACTTGTTAATATTTTTTAAAGGATATTGCATCCTCATTTATAAGTGAAATACGTTTGTAATTTCCCCTTCATAATAATATATTTTCTCCAGTTTTAATATCAGGTGTATCCAGATTAAGTAGAATGATTTTGAAGTATTTCCTCTTTTTCTATTGTCTGTAAGATTTGGTATGATCTGTTTTTAGAAATTATCTTTTACTTCTATTTATAAATATTAGTTGTCTATTTTTTGAGATTTTGTGGAAAAAAGATAAGAAGAGGTTAACTGATGACTCCATACTGAACCTCAGAGTTAAAGCATTCTATAATAGATATACTCTTATTTGACAATGTTAATGTCTTTGCATTATTATTATTACTTAATATTTCAATGCAGCAATCTTCTGAGTTCTTTTCTGAATGGATTTATTTTGTTCATTCTTTACAAGTTTTAGTTTCTAGTCCTTATCTTAAACATTGTTATTGTTATTAAATCTTAAGCCTTTTTAATTTTGTGAAGGCAAAAAAGGAAACCTAATAAACACATGTATATGAAAAAAAAAAGTATTTCTCTGGGTGGGAATTCCAGGCATATGTTCAAAAGATGTGTGGAGAATAAGCATCCTTCTCTTGTACCAGGTCTGTTGATATTTTAGAGGGCAGTGCATGATATTTGCAGTCATAATTTACAACACTCAAGACACATGTGAAAGATTTAATTCAAATTGAAAATTCTTGTCTTTTCAAAAATCAAAATTATGATGCACAAATGTATTTCTGTATGTATATATTAAATATCATAGTTCCTAAAAGATATAGTTTAAGCTTGCATATTGCAGATAATGTGTAACCTGCAGGAAAGTAAGGAAAACTTTTATTGGATATACATAAATTTATTCCAAAACTTAACTCCATCCATAAGATAAAACCTTCACTGATGATATTTTTTGTCTATATTAAGAGATAACTTCTGTTTATCCATTTATTTCTAAAAATAAATTTTAATAAAATAATAATTTTTAGTAGTAAAATTGTGTTTTAAAATATGAGTTCCCTTTTAATATAGTATGTTATTAGATATGAAAATGACTTATTTGTTATCTTCATGTTGGCATTAAATTATTTTTTAATTAAAATATTTGATTATTGAATACACTCAAATTTGTTATAGTTGTTCCCAGGAAAGGAATATTTACAAAATAGATATATTTCCCTATAAAATAAAATAATATCCAACAGAATTTATACACCTGTTGCAAATTCTCTTCATTTCCTTTTTCCTTTTTATCTATATTATATAATGACCTAAAACATGGTATCATTGTCTAAACCCATTAAGTACATATTGTTAAGTGATGAATACTATACTCTATGGAGTGAACATTTGTGTCCCTCCAAATATGTGTTGAAATTTAATCTTCAATGCCATAGTATTAAGAGGTGGGGCCCTTGTAAAGTGATTAATTCATGAAAGTCATGTGCTTATTAATGGGATTACTGCCCTTGTAAAAGACTTTATGGGAGCAAGTTAGTCTCTTTCAGCCCTTCACCATGTAAGGATACAAGATGAACACTCTATGAGGCAGAGAGCAACACTTCAGAGACACTTGATCTGCTGGTGTCTTGACATTGGACTTCACAGCCATCAGAGCTGTGACAACTAAATATGTATTACTTTTAAGTTATCCAGTCTTAGATAGTTTTTATTACAACAGGCTGAAAAGATTAAAAAACCATAAAATTAATGCATAGTGTCATGTGTAATCAAAAGGGAAAGACCACTTTCAACGGTGGTCTTCAGGGAAGATTAGGTGATAAGAAGTATCTTTTTGAGTCAAAGGTTAAAGCTCAGATTGTGTTTTAGCACAAAGAATTTACAGAACAGATAAAGAGTTGTAGATAGATTGAACCAAGTAACCCATCCGTCACAATTATATTCATTTCTTAATAGATTTGAAATGTATCATTGCATCATGCACATTAGATGAGGTCCCCCAGAATACCCTCTCTTTGTATATCAAAGCAATACCCTAAACCCCATAATTTCATCAATGTACAAAGTTATGATTTAATAAAAAAAAATTAATTATAAAAAAGAGTTGTAGATATATAGGTAGATAGAGTAAATATTAAAAATTCCCGATTTTAGATAACTATGTAGAAAATTTATTTATATACAAGTATAATTAATTCTTTTTCCCCTTTCATTTAATTATCTGAATTTTTTTTTATTAAATCATAGCTGTGTACATTAATCCATTTATGGGGTACAATTTGCTGGCTTTATATACAATTTGAAATACTTACATAAAACTGGTTAACATAGCCTTCACTTCACTTTTGTAATTATTGTGTTAAGACATTAATACTCTATGCTTAGTAGATTTGACATGCATCCTTGTAAAATGCACAATAGGTGTGGTCCGACTAGTTACCCTCCTTCCACCCATACTCCCTGTCCCCATTAATTATCTGAATTATTAAAGAATAACACAATATATAAACAAGTGAAAATATAATAAAGTTCTGCCTTATGAGAAAGTTTAAATTGTTATGTTTGAGAATATGCCAATTTGATATTTGAATAAAGCACCGCATATGGAAAGTACTCTGCGTGAGTGTTGCACAGCAGAAAGGACTTTGTAGTTACAATTTTCTTTAAAAAATTTGGTCATGGAAATAAGCCATATCCACAAATCTCACTGAAATATGCTAAGTAAGCCTTAATAAGTAATATTAAATACTTTGGGGCAATGTTTATGAACATTTTAAAATTCTATGGTATAATTACATATGTTGCTCTGTGATTGTTTGAGAAACAAATGATACAATGACAGAATAATTTTCATAATATATGCTTCTATAAAGGCCATGCTGTTTAGGAAAACTCACAAGTACATGTAACTTTTGAACAGTATTTAAAAAATCATTCTAAGCAAGAAAAGACATTTGTAAAATTTTCATTTATTAATAAGAATACATGTAGACAATGAATATGTACATAAATTTAGAAATAAAGAGGGAGAAGGAAGCAAATGAGAAAAATTTCAGATGAATAAACATTTTGTAAGCCACTTTGGATGGCCATTGCTACCATGTTCATCTGTGCATATCTTAAAATAATAACACGGCACTTATGTTTAATATTTAAAGACTGAATGAAGCAAATTTCTCTATTCTTTCCTCAAATACTAATAAAATAAATACAAAGCAACTTACTAAGGCAAAATATCTCAAGGACTCAGAAAAGGTGAAAGTACATGAAAGACAAGGTGGGGGGTGGGGAATGAGGGAGTGGGGAAAAGAGAGAAGGGAGAAGCATTGGGGTCAAGGTGTATGGCACACCTCTTGGCGGTAAACACAATTATGAGGGACTTTATCTAGCAAATGCAATCAGTGTAACCTAATTCTTTGAACCAAAAATAAATTCTAAACAATAAAAAAAAAAGTACATGAAAGAAACACTATAGGCTCGGGGCCTGTGCCTCAAGTGGCTAAGGTGCCAGCCACATACACCTAAGGTGGCAGGTTCGAATCCAGCCTGGCCCGCCAAACAACAATGACAGCTGCAACCAAAAAAAAAAAAATAGCCAGGCGTTGTGGTGAGTGCCTGTGGTCCCAGCTACTTGGGAGGTGGAGGCAGGAGACTCGCTTGAGCCCAGGAGTTGGAGGTTGCTGTGAGCTATGCCATGGCACTCTACCAAGGGGAACAGCTTGAGGCTCTGTCTCAAAAAAAAAAGAAAGAAACACTATTTTTCAAAGGCGAGAACAAGGCAAAATCTTGAACGCAAACATTCTTTTAGAAGAGTTAGAACTACGCAAGACTAAAGAATGGATATTGTTGGGTGATTCCGAAAGTGAGGTTAAGGTGATGCTAAAAGAAAGAGAATTAGGGGATAGTCTGTTAGAACCCCAAGTGTCATAGTCTGTCCCTCACCCATGACAAATACACACATATTTGAAAGTGTAACATCTAAAAAGAAAAGCATAAGTATATATAGTAGAATAAGGTGCTTGGCCCTTTCTTTCACTGAATGTCATAAACAGTGGTAACCAGTGTTCATCTAGGCAAAGAAAAATGGAAGATTTTTATCTGGTTAATCTAAGCTTTGTGAGAAAAGAGCAGGAACAACAACAACAAAGATATTTAAGTCTTAACTTCAACAGAAAAAAATAGTTCAGTCAATAGTCCTGTGTAAAGACATAAGCCTGCTACCTACCAAGTCATAAGACAGTACAGAAATCCTGAATTGTAATATGGATGTTGTGAGCATTAGGCCACCAAACATTTGAAGAAGAATTCACAATAAAAAGGACTAAAGCCAAGTGACAGAACTCCAAGGAAACCTTGGTAATTTTCTTTGGGTGGAAGAGAATATTAATGTCATTAGGAAGAGATAGAAAATAGGTTCCATCCACGAAAGAAGGAAATGGATGGTATGTAAAAGGAAACAAATTTAAAGTATGAAAATACAAATATTGATCCATGTATTATGGCTATCTGCTTAATCCTTTTAGATGTTCTTACCTCAATTTGTCTTCATTGTGCACTTCTACACTTTCTTCTAGTCCAGCAAGTAACAATACCCTAAGAATTTCACAAGCACAGACTGCACAAAGACAATCTGTTTCACTCGAAAAGAGAAATCACAAAACATTGACATACCTTAAATTTCTCTTTCAAAAATGAATACATAAATGAAAGAAACTCATCTGTTCTTTCTTCTTCTTCCCAATCTCAACATACAGCATGTTTCTCTTTTTCTGTGAAATCATGGTCTGAATTCCTATTCTTCCTCCTTTCTCAAGGACCTCGTTTGATTGAATACAAATACCAAATAATTTCCCACTTTTCTATTAATCTCTTCCTACTCATAAAAAAACATTCTCAAACTTTTTCAATATAAATAAGCAAAGACACATTTCAACAACAAAATAATTTTAATATTCACTTTGGCTTTGACTATTGGAGCAATAATATTTAGCAATAAGAATATTTAGCAATAATACTAGCTTTCCCCCTTGCAATTCCCACCCTTGCTCTCATTTATTCTTTTTGGCTATGCAGTTTCCTGTACCCCTAGTTCTTTTCTCCAGCCTATGACTATAAAATGGCATTTTTTAAAGCTCTTTTTTTTATATTTTTGCATTTTTTGGCTGGGCCTGGTTTTGAACCCACCACCTCTGGTATATGGGGCCAGGGCCCCACTCCTTTGAGCCATAGACACTGCCCTTAAAGCTCTATTTTTGACCCAACCTTCTCTACTTTTCCCCCATTCCTAACATCACAGAAAGCAATCCTGGCTCAAGGCGGCTTGTAGACACAGCTCCTGTCTCTGTTCCCTGGGAGCTATTAGATTGCTTGATGCTAAGAGTCCTGCTTCTCTCCCTGCCAGCATTTTGCAGGATCATAAACTGGTGGCTTGCACAGTTGCACCAGATTTGTGCCCCCCATGTATGAGAATGGGGAGGGAGACTGTTGGCTTCTCCCATGGATACAGGGTAATCCCTGCTCAGAGCTGTAAAGGCACCCCCATTTTCTAGTCTCAAACAGTCTCACAGACCAGCTTGAATACAGGCCACTCTTTGGGCCAAGGTAAGCTCATAAAAACCAGTCTGGCCAGTGTTCCATCTAAGCTGCCACTCCTGAAGCAGAGAGCAAGCCCCAAATAGGACCACATTCCTGCACAACTTGGCAGTTTTGATTTTGCCCAAAGACTCATGGCCCATTTTGATATATCCCAGATATTCATTCCATCTCCTGAAAAACACTATACCTTCAGCGTGAGAAAAGCTGCACATAAACGCCTTGACAGAAGGCCTAACTGGAGTGGCCTCTGAGGAGCCCCCTTCTGCTATGCCAGAAGCTTTATCTTTCTTCTTATCTATGTGGAAATAAAATCCAATGTGTTGCTTACTTGTGGTGGTCTGTGGATTCATTCTTCGAATCTGAGCAAAGGATGAGAGAGAGATCTCCCAGCTACACCACTCTTAGCAATGGCAAAGGTGCTTTGTGTTAAAAGGCTTATTTCTGAGGGTAGGGGTGTGTCTCCAAATGAGAGCAGGGTCATGCCAGCAGGTAAGATGCACAGACCACAGCATAGAGCCATTTGAGAGGCAAGGGAATGCATGCAGTCAGACTGATCTAGGGGAAGGGGCTGTAGTGTTCCAGGCAAGCTCTACCCCCGAGAAACCAGGGGAGTGGGCAAGGTTGGAAAGAACCAGGCCTGGGGCCTTGTAATCACAGGAATAGGTCTCTCCTCCAGGGACAGCCTTCCTGGATGTCAGAGATTCTTCTGTACTGCATATCAGTGGCTCACCCGATGTAGCAGAACAAGTAACCCCTGAGCCCTACTGAGACAGACCAAAGCCCCTCCCGCTCTCACATTCCAGCCATAGTCTGCCTTGCTCCTCTTCTCACTTCAATGGGAGTAGGGACCCAGCTACCTCCAGGAGCTGTACAGTCTCTCCTAAACCTTGGAGCATTTGTGTGCCCCACCTGAGAGACTAGAGACTACCATTGGAAAAAAGAACACATCAGCAGCTGGCTTCTTCACACAAACTATTCATCATGCCCTGAATTCAAGCAATTAGCGATCAGCATATTTGTATAATTCACCAGTTCAGAGATCAAACTAGTGGACCAAACTCACTACACTTCATTGGGAAGAGGGGAAGACAACCTGCCAAAGGTAACCCAAAAGGTTCATCAAACCTGAAAACATCCCAGAGGCAGCTCAAGACCAGCAGTCCTCTCCCCAGTATGGTCAGGAATCAAACTTTGGGAGTTGGAGACAGGTTCATAAGCAAACTTTAGGACCCCAGCTCATGATTAAGAGACCAGATAAGAAAGAAACAGCAAAAGAACTCTGGAAACATGAAAAATCAGAGCAAAAATACACCCCCAAAAGGAATCAATGATACCTTACCAATGGATCGCCATCTAAGTGAAAAAGTTAAAATTACAGAGGAAGAATTTTGAATATGGGTTGTAAGAAAGCTCAATGAAATACAAGAGAAAACAGAAACCCAACACTTGAAAGCCACAAAAACTACAGAGAGTGAATGAAAAATTACCTAACAAAAATCAATTATTAAATAAAAATAAAACAAAAATTCTGGAAAAGAAAAACTCACTCAAAGACTTACAAAACACAGTGGAAACAGGCTCAGTCAGAAGAAAGAATCTCAGAGCTTGAACATAACACCTATGAGCTCATAAGACATTCAAAAGAAAAAACTGAAGAAATAAGAGGAACAAACAAAGCCTATAAGAAATGTGGGATTATGTAAAGAGGCCAAATATTATAGGCATCCCTGAGGGCAAACAAGAAAATACACAAGGCTTGAATAATTTATTTGAGGGAATAATTGAGGAAAATTTCCCTGGCCTCGATGGAAATCTAGAAATGAAGGTATTAGAACTACACAGGATTTCTGGGAGATTCATAGCAAAGAGAAAGTTACCAGGCCACACAGTCATTAGGCTGTCCAAAGTAAACACGAAAGAGGTCCTTCTATGAGCAACACTGGAGGTTGGAAACAGCAGGATACTTACAAAAAAAAAAAATGTATCAGACTAACTAAAGAAATCTCTACAGCAACCTTACAAATCAGAAAGGCTTTGGGCCCCATTTTTAGTCTTCTAAAATAGAATAAAGGCCAGCCTACTATTTTGGATCCTACAAAACTTGCTGGACAAGTTTAAATAATTAGAAATTATACCACATATCTTCTCAGAACACAGTGGAATAAAATTAGAAATCAATGCAAATAGAAATACTCATCTCCACACAAAGTCACGGAAACTAAACAACCTATTGCTGAATGATAGTTGGGTCAAGGAGGAAATATAGCTGGAAATAAAAGAATCTTCAAATGAAATGATAATGGGGATACAACTTATCAAAGTCTGTGGGATACAGCAAAAGCAATCTTGAGAGGAAATCATATACCCTTAAATGCCTACATACAAATAATATACAGACATACCATAAAAAGCCAAGTATCATATAGAGTTTTTGTATGAAAAATTCAAAGCAAAAATTCAAAGCAAAATTCATACCATTTATCAATGCTACTCTAAAACCTAATGCAATATTGCACAGCAGGTAAGTAGATGGTGGTTTACTATATTGGTCTATCATCACACACTTATAACAATGCACTAGCTAAGAAAGTGATTATATGGTATTTTATCCCAGAGACCTGGCTGAGGAGAAGGCTAATGTTTTATGGAGGAATATTTTTAAAATTTTATAATAGAGTTGTGTAGGAGACGTCGCGACTGAGTTGGCCAGCTGAAAATGGAATAAACTTCCTTCCTTCCTGTTCTGTTTCCCTAAGAGCTGAGTGATCCTACATTAGGTTAGGTTTAGAGGTTTCGGACAAAGAATACGCACACTTCTTCCAGGCTTGAGATTCTGATATATATTTTTTGTTATTCCATATCTTGCTCATATTTGTAAATAAAACTAAAATACTTCCTTCCAAGGAAGACAAGATCACTGGCCGTTGACTAGAAGAGATGGTCATTTTCTTCTTTTAGATTTTAAAGTAACTTTGTCTCTGGTGGGGGAAATAACAAAAGACATTTTTTTACCAGCTTTCCAATTGCTCTGAGAAAACATAATGACTACAAAATATACGTACACTTTTTGTTCTTAGTTTGATAATTAATTTGCATGTTGTGAAATCAGCACAGGTGACAGTAGCCAGATTGTGGTTGAGTAATGACAGAAATCAACATAAACATAAGGGAAATAATTTGCATAATGTGCACTACTAGCCTTTATGCTCAAGAATATAGACTAATAAATGTAACGTAAATGTGGACAGAGGGGAGAGAATGTGCTATATATTTTATTAACATCTTAGTTTTCCATTTAAAAACCTTGAAGACCTATTGCTAAACCATTAGTTACAAAATATATTATCATGCCAGCTATTTTATGGTAAAGCCTTCTGTTAATTGGTACCATAGAATTATAATGTTGAAGTATGTTGATCTTTGATTTTCTGTTTATCTAAATTTTTTTGAAAATAAGGAACATGATGAAAAATTGTCAGTATCTGATGAGTTCTTACTACTTAACAGGCATTACTATAGGTGCCCTAAATATACTAATGAATTTAACAATCACAATATTTTGAAATAAGTGCTATTATTTCATGAATTTGATACATGCACAAGCACAGGTAAAGAATGGTTTTAAAAAAATCAAAAGAAATCGTGACAAAATTCAAATTTAAATCTGATGCCAAAGACTACAAATCTTAATTACTGCATGCTTAAATTTTTCTCATTTTTGGTGTTTCTCTTGTGGTTCTTTACCTCTGCAGCTTCTTTTTTTTCTTAATTAAATCATATCTGTGTGCATTAATTCAATCATGCTCTTCTCTGGAAATGGGCACTGCTTCCAACAATAAGAACCTTAGCCAGTTATAAGTGCGTTGAAGACAATGGGGCCACAATCATTAAAGGAATTGATAAAAAACCATTGGCTTATTAAATATTGAGATATAGCTGAATTAAAACATAATTATAATTGAAAAGACACCTTAAAAAATAATGTTTTAAAACTTTTTTTTTGTTTGTTTTTAAGAAAGTCTCACTTTGTTGCCCTCAGAAGAGTGCTATGGCATCACAACACCCAGCAACCTCAAGCTCTTGGGCTGAAGCACTTCTCTTGCCTAAGTTTCCCACGTAGCTGACCATTATGCCCGGCTATTTTTTTAGAGATGAGATTGCACTCTGGCTCAGGCTGGTCTTGAATGCTTGAGCTCAGGCAATCTACCCACCTTGGCCTACCAGGGTGCTAGGATTACAGACATGAGCCACTGAGCCTGACTTTTGTCTTAAAACTTTTATAATAAAAATATGTATTTACCTCCTATCAATACCAAGTTCTCTCTCTTTCCTCAACACTAAGTTTTGAATTTCATTGCATTATTATTTAATTCTCTCATTATTTAATTTTTGGCACATTATCCCATTCCTCAAGCTCATAATCACTTCTTACACAAAATACCTCACTTTTTATATTCTCATTACACAGAATTCCCTTGGTATATCTGAACATAACTTTTTTTAGGGTTGTTATAGGTTGAACATGACCCTCTTTATGGAATATTATACAACATCTGCTCATCTTGTATTGCTGCTATCTCTCAAACATTAAGGTATGTTCAGTCAATCCCACTCAAATAATGGCAGTTACTTTGATATCTCTATATTTCAAAGAAAAATTATTTATCTGAAGTTCAACTTTTCCTGTGTCAGTGACTTATCTCACTATTATCTTTCTGTTTGGTATATCCCTATTTCCTTTATAGAAAAACTTTTGTACAGTATTTAACAATATGAACATAAAGTAAGGGAATAGTTTACATGCAAATAAACAATGTCACATACATATAAATACAATACCAGAATTAAAGAAATGTATTTATTTTAATTGATATATTTACATAACATATGCATATGCCTTCAGGAAGTACATAATACCTTACAGCATTTCTGAAAATGTGTGTTTATTATAAAATGATACTATGAAAAAATATATATTTAATCATTATTACATCTACATCTACATAGTTCACAAATTATGAGCCTTTCTATTTCTTTTGTTTCTAGTCTTTACTTTATAAGACTAACTGGCTTTATGCTAGGAAATTTATCTAACACTAGTGTTGATTAGGTTTCCTGGAGTAAAGGAATTACCATGTTTCCCCAAATATAAGACCTACCCAAAAAATAAGCCCTAGCAGGATTTCTATGCATTTGTTGACTATAAGCCCAACTCCCAATAATAAGACCTAGTGATGTGCGTGGCTATACAGTGAGTGTATCTGCATAGCCACGCCATGCATTTTGGCGTGGAGTGGTAAGGAAGACTGGAATACTTTTATCTGTGACAGCTCCTTTCTCTGAGCCGTTTGGCACTAGTACAGCTGTGCATGGGGTAACCACGGTGGCAGGCATCCTATTGCACACGTGCAAACAGCTAGGGGAAAGGAGATCATGCATCACTAGCGCCAGCCCCGCCAACAAGGTCAGCTCCCCCTGTCAGGTTCCAGAAGATGACCTAACTGTATTTGAATAAATGTAGATTGTTGTATTATACTTAGTAAAAATAAGACATCCCCTGAAAATAAGCCCTAGTGTGTCTTCTTGAGAAAAAATAAGATAGTGTCTTATTTGGGGGGAAACATGGTAATAACTCCTGCTATCTATACTAATCATATAAATGTATTAAAGCATATGTAAAACACAAAAGCTGCTATTCCTTGTCAATGTCTTCCCTCTTATTAAAAAAATGTGAATTACAAGATATAAATATGTGAAAGTCAACTCTGTGATTTCAGCACTTCTCAGGTCTTTCAGTAATATACACAAACCAATTATAAAAATGACAAAAGCTGAAACACATTGTTTAGAAATCTGATGACATGTTTCCTTTACTGAGGTCAAAGTGAAAGTGATGTTTTGGCGGTCTTCCAGTGCCATGTGGACTTTGAATTTCATTTTTATTTGGGTCTTTGTGACCTACTCTTCACAGCTACATCAATGATAAACGCACATCTCATTCCAGTAACGGATACTATACTAACAGGTACCTGCAGTTTGACACATTACTAATTAAATATTGATTTGTTGAATGAACTCTAGGCCTTCAGTTCTTTTCTAATTAGAATAATGACTTTTCCACATGTTGGTAGTTGTGTTCTTCTTTAAAAATAAAAGACACATAGAAATATTTCAAAAATATATAAACTATTAAGTATATTGTACTTGAAAGTATGGTTAATAAATTAGATGTAATAGGTTCAGACAAATTGCTTCTATTGCTTATAATAAAGAAAGATTTCATGCTTCCAATACAGTTTGATAATGGCTAATGCAGCATTTAATAGTAGTGGGATGGCCTTTGGGTAATGTATTTACTCAGAAGTTTTCACTTCAATCTTAGCGAGCAGCTATCCAATTGGATTATTGTATGATATGTTAGATTAAAGAGTATTAAATGTCTTGAAACAGGATTATTTGTCATTTTAAATTATCATAAATAAATCTCTAGCAATTGAATTATCCTGACTAAATGCAATATTGTGTATAAACAGCTTTCTTTATGTAATGGAATCTGGTTAAAATATTCTGAATGTGGAAACTAAATAAACATGAAGAAAGTCATGCAAATGACAGGAAATATTAAACAGGCAACAAAAAGATAGCTTGGAGACACACACTCACCCTGTATATTCACAGTATACTTAGTATTGACCAATAAGACAGTCCCATTTGGGGATTTTGAGTCTCAGAAATAATGTTAAAAGTTGTTAAAAATGTTCTTTACCGTGAATTGACCTTTGACTCTTAGGAAGCAAAAGCTGCAGATGAAAAAATATAAAGTGAAAGAAAAAAGAGAAGGCCATGACTGTGCAGAGTTTATCACTTTTAATCCATGTAAGAAGGATATGAGAGAATCAACTCTTTCTTTCTCTCTTCCCTGTCTTTTTTCCTTCTATCTCTCTCTCCATATCTTTTTTTCTTGTTAAATCTAAATTTTCATGCAAAATGTTTCTTAAATATTGAGGTTACATAAGATTATTTATAAACTATGTGTGTGTGAGAGAGAGAGGTTATATAAGATTATTTATAAACTATGTGAGAGAGAACAAAAATACAATAGAGCCTAGTTTATGAAATACAATATGATCATTATTTCTGAAATATAACCTATGGCTTACTCCCTTATCTTACCCCTTCCCAGCCTCATAACAAAAAGCACTATTCAGATCTTGGCTTTATAATCACATTGCTTTTCTTTATTTTTTCTGTATATTTTGGTTGGTACTCATATGCATATACTATCTAGATTTTTATTTTTTAAAATTTTACAATAACATAGTTATTTTTCTGTGACTTGTTTTTCTTCAATATTTTGTTCCAGTTTAAAATAGCTAAAAAGACCTACTCAGTTTTATATAAATTTTTATTTTTTTGCTTCTAGATATCATTTCCTTTTAAAGAATATACTACAATTTATTTACCCATTATACCATTAAATAACACTTGTATTTTTTCCAGCAGGGGCTACAAAGAATAAGATCATGATAAATATTATTTTAAAATTACTTTTTTAACACACTGGAGTTTTGGAGATAAATAAGAGGTAGCAGTATTTTTGGATCACAAATATTAAAGGAGAAAATTTAAGCAAAATTGGTTTACCTGCCACTTTATTAAGAGCACTGTAGAGTAATAACAACTTAAATGCACTATTGTGTCAAGCAGCAAGGGCTCTATAGATCTAGAAGTTAAGTAAAGCAAGGCAATCAAAGTCAGCTTATGGCTGGCTGCTGCTTCAAATTCGTGAAAGGTGTGAGAAATTGTCATGGGACAGAAGGAAGGCCTTTCAGGACACAAATTAAGATTGTAGTGGTGTTAGTTAAATTAGGATTAGCACATGGACACAGGATTAATTTAGGACTAGCAACACTGTGAAACAATATTTTACTGAGATGAATGAGATAATTTTAGTTATTTAGTGTTCTTCATAGAGCTGTATGTCAGTGTTTCAGCTTAAACTCAAGTTTATTTCCGAAGTGATTATACTAACTAAATTTCAGTAAAATCATGTGTGTTCTAATATCTCCACATTCTGCTTATCCTCTATGAGGTCTGTTGTGGTTTTATTTGAATTTCCTTAACTATTGATTAGGTATTACATTATCAGCCATTTTTGAAAAGCTCGTTAGTTATTAGTCCACTTTTGCTTTTGCATATCCACACTTTCTTGTTTCTCTGAAATGGGTCTTTCAATGTTCTGATTTGTTATCTATATCTTTTATCAGTATGCTTATGTCTACATTTATTTATTATACTTGTTATACCTATAATTAGCTAGATAATAGATAGAAAAATCATAAATCTTATTTATAGCTGTTACATGTATTTTCTATTATCTATAAAATGTTATCTTACATTTTAGTGGCTTAATGCTTGTCTTCAATGAATTTTTGTATGAACAGGAATGTATTAATCTTATCTTTTAAGTAAGTATTTTTGTATCTTTTATAAGAAATATTTTTCATCCTAGATTCATAATGGCACTATCTATGTTACATATTATTTATTTTTATATTTTATTTTAAACAAATATTTATTTATCAATACAATAATGTATTTAATAAGTTTGGATTAAAGTTTAGAAATAGAGATAGGAAGAGATCCACTTCCAGTTTTTGTCAGTTGGGTATAAGCAGTCGACCTGAAGCCACTCACTGAGAAACGTTTCTCCCATTCTGGATTGCCAATTTATCATACAACAGTTTTACACATACATTTATTTCTGTTTCTTTTATTTTTATATCATCATTTGCTCTGTTGGATGTTTAACATTGTTTTATTTCTAATCTGCAACATCTTATACAGCAAGTTAGCTCATGCTTATATACTAAATCCCTGATTACCTCTCTCCTGGCTTATGGTTATTCAGCTACATTTAAAGGCAAATTTGCTTGCCCAAACTTTGGGGATGCAGCAACTGATGTTTAGAGTAAGGTGACCAGATTTAAAAATTAGTAAAGCAGGACACCATTGACGGGGGAGTGGGGGTGAGGTGGGAGGGCAAAGTCCTTTACTTACTGTGCTTTTGGCTGTGCAGAAGCTTTTTAATTTGATAAAGTCTTCTCCCATTCTGAGGGCTGTCTACTTGCTTTACTTACTGTGCTTTTGGCTGTGCAGAAGCTTTTTAATTTGATAAAGTCCTAGTAGTATATTTTTGATGTTGCTGTAACTGCCCAGGTGGTCCTCTTCATAAAATTTTCTCCCAGGCCGATTTCTTCAAGTATTTTCCCTACACTTTCCTCTAGTATTTTTATAGTTTCATGTCTTACGTTTAAATCTTCAATCCAGTGAGTGCCAATCTTAGTTAACGGTGAAAGGTGTGGACTAGTTTCAATCTTCGGCAGGTCACTAGCCAGTTCACCAAGCATCATTTGTTAAATAGGGAGTCTTTTCCCCACTCCTACGTCTCTGTTTTTGTGCCAATACCATGCTGTTTTGATCACTATGGATTTATAATATAGTCTGATGTCTGGTAGCATGATTCCTCCTGTTTTGTTTTTATTTCTGAGTAATGTCTTGGTTATTCTAGGTTTTTTCTGATTCCATATGAAACGAAGTATTATTTCTTCAAGATCTTTAAAGTATGACAATGGAACTTTCATAGGGATTGCATTAAAATAATATATTGCTATGGTTACTATGGACATTTTAACAATGTTAATTTTTCCTAGCCATGAGCATGGTATGTTTTCCCATTTGTTAACATTTTCAGCTATTTCTTTTCTTAGAGTTTCATAGTTCTCTTTATAAAGGTCTTTCACGTCATTTGTTAGGTAAACTCCCAGATTTTCATCTTCTTTGGCACTACTGTAAATGGAATAGAGTTCTTGACTATTTTTTTTCAGATTGACTATTATTGGTATATATAAAGACTACCAATTTATGAGTGTTAATTTTGTAACCTGAGATGTTGCTGTATTCCTTGATCATTTCTAAGAGTTTTGAGGTAGAATTCCTGGTATTTTCCAGGTAAATAATCATGTTATCTGTGAAGACTGAAAGTTTAATCTCTTCTGATCCTATATGGATACCCCCGATTGCCTTTTCTTCCCTAATTGTGATGGCTAAAACTTCCATTACAATGTTAAAGAGCAATGGAGACAATGGACAACCTTGCCTGGCTCCTGATCTGAGTGGAAATGATTTCAGTTTAACTCCATTTGGTATGATATTGGCTTGGGGTTCGCTGTAGATGGCCTCTATCAATTTGAGAAATGTCCCTTCTATGCCAATTTTCTTAAGTGTTCTGATCATGAAAGGATGCTGGATATTATCAAAAGCTTTTTCTGCATCAATTGAGAGAATCATATGCTTTTTGTTTTTTAATTTATTTATGTGATAAATTACATTTATAGATTTACATACGTTGAAACAGCCTTGAGATCCTGGGTTAAAATCCACTTGGTTGTGGTGTATAATTTGTTTGATGTGTTGCTGGATTCTTTTGGTTAGGATTTTGTTGAATATTTTTGGATCAATATTCATTAGTGTTATTGGTCTATAATTTTCTTTCTTTGTTGGGTCTTTTCCTGGTTTGGGGATCAAAGTGATGTTTGCTTCATAGAATATGTTGGGCAGTATTCTGTCTTTTTCTATATTTTGGAAAAGGTTAAGCAGTGTAGGTACTAGTTCCTCTTTAAAGGTTTGGTAGAATTCTGACGTGAAGCCATTTGGTACTGGGCTCTTCTTTTTAGGGAGATTTTGTATAGTTGATGCTATTTCAGAGCTTGATATAGTTCTGTTCAACATTTCCACTGCATTCTGGCTAAGTCTTGGGAGATGATGTGCCTCCAAGTATTGGTCAATTTCCTTCAGATTGTCATATTTCTGAGAATAAAGTTTCTTATAATATTCATTAAGAATTTTTTGAATTTCTAAAGGATCTGTTGTTATTTCATGTTAACCATTTCTGATTAATGAGATTAAAGATTTTACACTTTTTTTCTTGGTTAGTTTGGCCAAAGATTTATCTATCTTATTGACCTTTTCAAAAAAACAACTTTTTGATTTATTGATCTGTTGTATAATCTTTTTGTTTTCAATTTCATTTAATTCTGCTCTAATTTTGGTTATTTATTTTCTTTTGCTGGGTTTTGATTTGGAGTGTTCTTCCTTTTCTGGTTTCTTGAGATGTCTCATTAAGTTGTTAGCTTCCTCTTTTTCCATTTTTTTGAGGATAGTTTGCAGTGCTATAAATTTCTCTCTTAGGGCTGCCTTTGCAGTATCTGGGATTTTGGTAACACATATCTTCATTATCGTTTTGTTCCAAATATTTGGTAATTTCCTTCTTGATCTCATCTCTGACCCACCTATCATTCAGCATAAGGTTATTTAGCTTCTATGCTTTTGTATGAATCTGCAGATTATTTTTGTTACTGAGTTCGACTTTTATTCCATGATGGTCTGAGAAGATGCAAGGAATATCTATTCTTTTTAATTTGCTGATGTTAACTTGTGACCTAAAATGTGGTCGATTTTGGAGTATGTTCCATGGGCTGATGAGAAAAATGTGTATTCAGTTTTGTTAGGATGAAATGTTCTGTAGATGTCCATTAAATCCAAATGCTGAATGGTTAAGTTTAAATCTAAAACTTCTTTGCTAAGGTTCTTGTTGGAGAATCTATCCAACACTGCTAAAGGAGTATTAAAATCTCCCACTATGGCTCAGCGACTATAGCTCAACCAGCTAAGGCACCAGCCACGTACAACTAAGGTGGCGGGTTTGAATCCCCAGCCCGGACCAGCCAAACAACAATGATGGCTGGAACCCAAAAATAGCCTGGCGTTGTGGCGGGCACCTGTGGTCCCAGTTACTTGGGAGGCGGAGGCAAGAGACTTGCTTGAGCCCAGGAGTTGGAGGTTGCTGTGAGCTGTAGTGCCACGGCACTCTACCCAGGGGGACAGCTTGAGGCTCTGTCTCAAAAAATAAAAAAAATAAAATCTCCCACTATGATGGAGCTGGGAGAAATCAAGTTGCTTATGTTTATTAGGGTATCTCTTATAAATTGAGGTGCATTCCGGTTGGGTGCATAAATATTGATGATTGAAATCTCATCATATTGAGTTTTACCCTTAACAAATATAAAGTGTCCATTTTTATCCTTGATTACTTTTGTTGACTTAAAGCCTATTGTATCTGTGAATAAAATTGCAATGCTTGTTTTTCTCTGTTTTCCATTTGCCTGGAATAAAGATGACCATCCCTTCACCTGAGTCTATATTTATCTTTTAGGGTAAGGTGGGATTCTTGAATGCAGCAGATATCTATCCTGAGTTTTTGTATCCAGTCAGCCAGCCTGTGCCTCCTTAGAGGGAAATTTAATCCATTCACATTGATTGAGAATAATAAACCTGGTATAATTTTGACTATTAAGTTTTTTGAAAGTCCAGTGGACATCTTTAATCTTTTCGCCACTCCGGAAATTGGAATTTGATCAAAATTTTCTGTGTGAGTTTACTTATGTGGTGGAGGATTGCACTGGTCTTTATGGAGGATAGATCTGAGGATATCCTGGAGGGCTGGTTTAGTTATTGCAAATTTCTTCAACATGTGAATGTCATTAAAGTATTTAATTTCTCCATCATAAATGAAACTCACTTTAGCTGGATACAGGATCCTAGGTTGAAAGTTATTTTGTTTTAGGAGAGTAAAAGTTGATGACCACCCTCTTCTAGCCTGAAAGGTTTCAGCCAAGAGATCTGCAGTCATTCTAATACTCTTCCCCTTGTAGGTTATGGTTTTCTTATGTCTAGCTGCTTTCAGAATTTTCTCTTTCATATTAACTTTAGTGAAGTTAATTATGATGTCCCTGGGCGATGTCTTCTTTGGGTTGAGCATGCTAGGGTTCTGAAACTGTCTGCTATGTGAATTTTCGAATCTCTTGGCATGTGTGGAAAGTTCTCTTTCATAATTTCATGAAGTGGAGCCTCTGTGTTTTGTGAAGCCACTTCATCGCCTTCAGGGATTCTTATAAGATGAATATTAGTTTTCTTTGAATTATCCCAGAGCTCTCTGAGAGAGTGATCCATTTTTACTTTCCATTTCTCTTCATCCTTGCGTGCTTGGGATCATTTACAAGCTTTGTCTTCAGAGTCAGAGATCCTTTCTTCTGTCTGCACCATTCTGTTACAGAGGGATTCTACCATGTTTTTCCTGATCTTTGAGGGCTGCAACCTCTTGCTGCAGTGTTGCAAAGTCTTTGGTCATTTTATCTTTGAAATCATTGAATTCTTGAGACATCTTTTGAATAATTTCTTGAGACATCTTTTGAATCGTTTCTTGGAATTCTAATTACCTCCTCTCTTCCATTCTGTTAATCTTATTTACTATCCAGATTCTGAACTCGATTTCTGACATCTTAGCCATCTGTTTATGGCTGGGATCTTCAATGTCATTTGCCCCATCCTTCCTTGAGGGAGTTAATCTACTCTGGTTATTCAAATTACCAGAGGTTTTCAGCTGATTCTGCCCCATGACGAATTTAAACTGTGTGGGGACCGTACCAGAACTATTTAGTCAGTGGCCTCCACTAGAGAAGATGCCAGCTTCCTCTGGTTGCCCAGAGAGGCAGAGTGTGTCTGTCCAGAAGAGCCTGAAGTATGTGAGCCTTGTTGTTCCCACTGCTGTTGCTGCTGCTCTTTATCTCTGGGTACTGCTATTTTAGTATGGTTCTCTCTCAACTAACCATCCTCTCATAGTTCTTTGGTGGCTGGCCAGGGATGCAATTCTGGGCCTGCCAAGCACAGGTGCCCAGAATTTGGGAATACCTCTGCCCCCACCCGCAGGATGTGCAGCTCTAGCAAGCAGTTCTGGGGCCGCCTGAAACAGGGGGATTCCTCTGCTGCCTCCTGCAGGGTGGGTGTGGCTCTAGCAAGCAGTTCTGGGTCCACCCAGTATGGGAGCCTGGAGTTGCGAACTCCTCCGCTGCCACCCTTGGGATGCGTGTGGCTCTAACAAACAGTTCTGAGCCTGCCCGGTGCGTGGGACTCCTCTTCCATTTCCTGCAGGTCTTGCTCAGCTCTAGCCAGCAGTTCTTGGCCCACCCAGAGCTGGGGATTCCTCTGCCACCACCTGTGGGGTGAGTGGCTCTAGCAAGCAGTGCTAGGCTTGCCCTGAGCTGGGGACTCTTCCACCTCTGCCTGCAGGGCACGCAGAGCTCTAGCAAGGAGTTCTGGACCCGACCAGAGGAGGGGACTCCTCTACAGCTGCCCACAGGACACATGTGGCTCTTGCAAGTGGTTCTGGGCCCACCCAGAACAGGGGGACTTCTCCACCAGCTCCTGTAGGGTGCATGTGGCTCTAGCAAGCAGTTCTGGGCCTAACCAGAGTGGGGGACTCCTGCACTGGCCCCCACGGGGTGCATGTGGCTCTAGGAAGCAGTTATGGACCTGCCCAGATCAGTGGACCCCTCTGCTGCTGACTCTGGCAAGCAGCTCTAGGAGTTGAGGACTCTGCCACCACTGGTGGTGGGTTTTGTACCTTTTGATTATATTTTTGGGGTTGCAGCTCTCCTCAGCAAGGTTGCAGTGTGTTCTTCATTCTTCTCTCTTGTCTCAGCTCCATACCATCAGCTTATGTGCTAAACTTCTGTCCTTTAAGTCTCCTTCTAGATGGGAGCCTCTGTAGGAAGCTGTCTGTAGACCGCCATCTTGGCTCCGCCCCCTTTTGCATGACTTTAACCAAGTCTATTTACTTTTCTTCTGAATTTTCCTTGCTTTTTTGTTCTGACTAAATGATCTTACTATACATCAATATATATCTGATTATCTTTATACATGGCATGTATTTATATCAAATACATTTAATTCAATTTGAGTATTATATTTTTCTGGGATTTATGGTAATTTTATTCAGAAAGTTTTTTTTTAATTAGTTAAGGGATATTTAGTTTCATTTCTGATTTTTAAAAATCTCTTTTCATAAATTTATGTTTTGATAGCTACAAACCAAGGTGAGGGGTTTGTGGTGGAGTTTGCTACTAGTGTCTTCTGGGCAGAAGTTGGGGATGCTGCTAAATATTCTATATTGCACAGGACAGCTCTCCACAAGAGTCACCTGGCTGGAAATGCCAGTGGTGCTGAAATTAATTAATCTTCCTTACAGCATATGGTTTAGAACTTCCACATTCAGGACATGAATTACTCATTCTGGAAGTGATTTCAGATCAAGTGTAGGCTATGCCAGATATCCCCTTTTCTCTTCCCTGTGACTTCTTTCTTTCTACTTTTGCTCATCACATGTAATGAGGGCATAGAGAAGAATGATTATCTACTGGGACTTGTTTGCTTATAGTTATTTTGAAATTGGGACACTCATTAACTTAATATTATGCTTAAGATATCATTTTGTAGATTCTTAGTTATCAGGTCTTTGTCAAATTCATAACATGCAAAAAACTCTCATTTTGAAGCCTGTTTCCTTTGGTTATGATACTGTTAGCTGTTCAGAAGCTTTTTAGGTTGATCAAATCCCACTTATTTATTTTGGGTGCTGTTGCAATCTTCTGCATAATGTTTTTTCCCAGGCCAATATATTCAAATGTTTTCCCCACACTGTTTTCTAGGGTTTTTATTGTCTCATGTCTTAAATTTAAACTTTTTATGGGAGAATCAGTTTTTGTCAGTGGAGAGAAGTTTAAGTCCAGTTTCAGTCTTCTGCATGTGGCAATCCAGTTCTCCTAACAACGTTTCTTAAACAGAGATCCTTTTCCTCCATTGCATGTTTTTGTTTGGTTTATCAAACAAAATCAAATAGCGATATGTGGCTGAGTTCACAGATCAAATAGCGATATGTGGCTGAGTTCATGTCTATTCTAAGGTCATCCACATGAACAATAAAACACAAATATAGTCATGGGGGAGGTAAGAGGAGACAGATGAGTGGAGGAGGGCTATTGAGGGATCTCACCTACAAGGCACAATGTGAGGGTGTCCAACACAATCTATGGGTAAAGAGTTCAACCATAGCTTGAACTTTACCTTGGAAGTGAGAACAATGTAACCTAAAAAATTGTACCCTCATATTAATTTAAAATACAAAAGAGTTTATTTTTGTGTTGTTGTGCTTGTTCTTGTTAGTATTTTATAACACTGGGAGTGAATACCAAGAAAAACAGATCTAAGCAACCACCATCTGTCAGATACCCAAAAGTCTTACTCCAGGGCCTCCTTAAACTAAATAGTTTATCTGATAAAGACTACCTACTTGGTATGAATTTGGGCTGCAAATTTAAGTAATGGAGATTGTTTCTTCAATTGTTTTGAGGTTTTTTATTTTATTTTATTTTATTTTGGTCACTACCCATTGCCGTATTCCAAGGTAGGCAAATGTTCTTGCTGTTTTTAGCAGGTGTAGGGAGAAAGCCAGTACACTCGTAGCTATTACTTAATGAGAGCAAAAACTTACATGATCACATCTCCTACTGCCTCTCTTTTCTTTATTTACTAATTTTCTTTTATCCTTTCCTGAATAGCAAAAGAATGAAACAATTTTGAAAAAAGAAATTAAATTTTTCTAATTTTAGAAAGCTTAAATTAGAGAGCTTAATTTAGAGAAAGCTCTTGACAGGAGCTCTCAGGTAGGATTAACCTGTGGTTCTGTTTGTATTTTGTCTTTTATATTCCAAGCTTACCTTAATCAAAGTGGCACTCAGCAGACCACTTCAAAGATTTATATTTTTCTGCAGCTGTTTTTAGAACTAAAAAGTATTTAAATAATTCTTGATTTTTCTGGAAACAGAAATATGTATTATTATCTAGTTACAAGTAATTTTACATGGCATCATTGATGGTCAAAGAAAGGATGTGCAACAAGATTTACACAAACAATTTTATTTCCATCCAAATCATATCAACATATCATCTGCAGTAAGTCAAGTTGACAGTATTTTCTCATGTTATGATGTGATAAAAATGGCACTTTACTTCTATCATCCTCCTCCATAATTCACATAACTCTAGTCCAGTTGTGAGAAAATAAATCCTATTGAAGAATCTTCTATAAAAAATCAGTGTACTGGTGTATGGCATGGTTCCTGGGTGAAGGAAACAATTACAACTCAGACTTTACCTTACATGTGAAAATAAGGTATTCTAACTGTCTGTACCTTCATATTAGTCTGAATTTTGCTTTAAATGGCAATAAAAACAAATACCTGCACAATGACAAGATTCTGGATGGGGTTTTGCAAAAAAAAAATAAATAAATAAGACATTGGGTAAAAATAAATGTAAAGAAAACAGAATAAAACATAGATTTTCATTAAAAAGTCTCAATTGTATTTTGTTAATGATAACAGTGGCATACTAATGACATGTTAGAAGAAATGGAGTGAAAGATATGGGAGACTTCTCTGTACTATCTTTTCAGTTTTTCCATATATCTAAAACTGTGCTGAAAATAAATTTTATTAAACAATAAACAAAAAATTGTTATAATTACTTTTTTATTTACTCCTTTTTTTTCTTTTTTTTTGGCAGTTTTTGGCTGGGGCCGGGTTTGAAGCCACCACCTCCAGTATATGAGGCCAGCGCCCTACTCTGTTGAGCCACAGGCACTGCCTTATTTCTTTTTTTTAAATTGTTTTGGGATTCATTGAGGGTACAAAGAATTAGGTTACACTGATTGAATTTGTTAGGTAAAGTCACTCTTATAATTGTGTCCCACCCCCAAAAGTGTGCCATACACTGTGACCCCTCATCTCACTCCTTTGTCACCTCTCCCTGCTCTCTCATTCCCTCCACACACACACACACCCTGTATTAATCATCAACTTTCTTCATATTAGAATTGAGCACATTGGGTTCTTGCTTCTCCATTCTTGTGATACTTTACTAGGAAGAATGTGTTCTACTGCAATCCAGGTTAATACAAAAGACATAAGCTCTCCATCTTTTTTAATGTCTGAATAGTATTCCACAGTGTGTATATACCACAGCTTGTTAATCTATTCCTGAGTTAGTGGGCATTTAGGTTGTTTCTGTATTACCTAGAATAAAAAACAAGAAATAGATGTTACCATTTTGCCTGAAACCCTGTTTTTTTTTTTAATTTACAAAGACATATTTTATTGTAAAATGCATAATGAGAAAGATGTTGAAACAATTATATTTAAAGATACTTTTGGTAACATGTTGCATAATAAGGAGTCAAAATTCTCCTAAATGTTCCCTGTCAAACTGCAAACTCTAAGAGATATACTCTTAATTATTTCATTTTTAGATGTCATTTTCTAGCTGCATATATCAATGGAACTCAGGTATGCAATTATTAATCCAAATTAGACTAATTGTTTTAAATAGACTAATACCAGATATTTTCTATACTATTTATTTATTCTCCAAGTCTTGTACAGATAGAATATAGATTATCAATCTGCAGATACAAGTATCTAAGTCACAAATACAAAGCAATTTTGAGTGCTGTTAAAGAAGAAAATTATAAAAGAGAAATCTATGAAATTTTGTGAATAACATTCAATACAGAGTGAATTACCTTAAATTATACTTATATTTCTTAAAAAAATTATACTTTAAAAAATTTTTTTTAATTAAATGATAGCGGTGTACATTAATGGAATCATGGGGTACAGTGTGGTGTTTTTATATACAATTTGAAATATTTTCATCAAACTGGTTAACATAGCCTTTATGTTATTTTCTTAGTTGCTGTGTTAAGACATTTATATTCTACTTTTAGAAAGATTCACTTATACTCTTGTAAGATAAACCATAGAGGTGATCCCTCCAATCACCCTCCCTCCACCCATATACCCCCTCCTCATATTCATAGGCTATAATTAGGTTATAACTTTTATATGAAAGCTATAAATTAGTTTCATAATATGGCTGTGTACGTTGGATACATTTTCCTCCATTCTTGTGATACTTTGCTAATAAGAACATTTTCCAGCTCCATCCATGTAAACATGAAGGAGGTAAAGTCTCCTTCTTTCTTTATGACTGCATAGTATTCCATGGTGTACATATACCACAGTTTATTGATCCTTTTGTGGATCAATGGGCACTTAGGCTTCTTCCATGACCTGGCAATTATGAATTAGGCTACAATAAACATTCTGATACAAATATCTTTGTTGTAATGTGGGTTTTGGTCTTCTGGATATATACCTAATAAAGGAATTGCAGGATCAAATGGCAGGTCTATTCTATTTTTAGTTCTCTAAGTGTTCTCCAGACATCTTTCCAAAAGGAACGTATTAGTTTGCATTCCCGCCAGCAGTGCCAAAGTGTTCCCTTTTCTCCACATCCACCCTAGCATCTCTGGTTTTGGGATTTTGTGATATGGGCTAATCTTACTGGAGTTAGGTGATATCTCAAAGTAGTTTTGATTTGCATTTCCTATAGATATATGAAAACATATTATACTTTGTAAAAGTAACTTTACAACATTTCTATAGGTCAAATAGCCAATGTCTCTTGAGAACCAACTATTTACTCTGCAAGCTTGGTAAATCACTCAAATATATGTCAGTTTTAGCTACAATATCCATAAAAAGAAAATCAAACAAATAAAAAACAAAAGAAAAAACCCTAAAGTTGGAACAAAAAGGAAAAAAACAGTGCTATCAATATCTTCCTTTATTAGATATCTCAAAAGAGAATATGAGATAATTTATTGAGTTTCTCCTATAGTTCCTGCTATACAAGACATGATAAAACATGAACATTATTATAATTTTGTCACAATTTAATTTTATATGCTGCTAATAGTTGTTTAATGTACAATTATAAATGAATTATAGCTATAACATATTCTGAAATGTGGAAGAACTTTTTGAGTATAAGAAGTTTTCAGTTTGCTGTTGTCATTTACCATTGTCAGTTGAGGTGAGAAATAGAGTATTTTCTATCACAAGAGGTGTGTTCTTAATCTCTATCACTAACACGGTATGTATATACTTTGCACACAGAGAAATTCTGATACTTTTTATGGAGGAAAGAAGTCTTATACTTCATAAACAATATTCAGTTCTGAAGATGAGGACAGTATTCTTATTGTGCACAAAACAATGGAATTTTCTTACTTTTAAAATTGTTTTTAAAAGCAAGAGTTGTTTAATATACCTGGAAATCTTAAAAAATAAAATCTACAGGGCAATGTAATACATGACCTGTGCTTATTGCTGCATTCCCTGTACACAAGCATATTTTGGCAACAAAAATATTGTGGTATTAAATAGAGTCAATTCAATTGATGAACTATTTGGTAACATGAAAGATTATGTGCAGATAATAGTTAGTGCAAGACATTCTATTGAAAATATTTCATTTAAAAAATTAAAGATTGCCAACAAATATATACATACCCCAAAATATCCACTTATTTTATTTTTCTTAAGTGCCATAGAATTTTGCTTTTTTCACTAAGGAATTTTCTCATATTTTTTAAAAGAGGAATCCTTCAAGTTAACATATTTCAGTAAAATCCCTTGGCTTTTTAAACTGAGGAGGAGATTTGACATATCAAATCCTTTTAAAATGAATCTCTGCCTCACAGAACAGCTTTAACACTAACATTATCATTATTTACTGTCAGCTATAGTAAAAGATATTCTTTTTGAAATTTTATGATCAGAGATTTCTGGTTCAAAATGACAGCTGGCTTGCAAGTCTCAAGAGAACCTCCCAGAAATAGTCATTAAATACAGATAGAGACTCAGTAAAATATTTTAAAACCCTGAGCAACCTTCTATAGTAATTCTGACAGATAACTCTACATAGGCTTCTTGTCTAAATTGACACTAATATGAGATAGTTAGAGCTAGATGGAAGAAAAGTAGAAAATACAGAGCCAATCTTCAACTTCTAAAATATATTTCTCATATTCTGAGAGTTCATCTTACTAGTAACAAAATGCTTCATAATTCTACCACCATTGACAAATTAACTCCAAGATGCAGAAACTCTGATAAGCAGAGATCTTCTTTAAAATGCTGCTTGGAAGCTGCTCCCTGAGAGGGAGATTTCAGATTATTGCTAATTAGTGGAAGAACATAGGAAAAACAGGTGATGCCAAACTGTGTGGTGAAGAGAGTGGTACCTCCCATGGGTAAATTGCTGTAACTAAGGGCAAAGAAAACATAACCTGGTAGCAATGCTGGCTGACAAATGTAATCTTCAGCATACAATATTGGCCCTGTTCATTGGCTCAATACCAGAAAACCTGGAAACAATGTTCAGAAAACACTTAATCAAAGAAAAGCAGGACCAGAAGATGAAGAACTGCCAAAAATTGGGAATTGAACTGGGAAATATGTGCACCAACCTTCCTTCTGTTACAGATTTGAAAATAGAATCTGGACATGGTGCCAGTTGACTGGAAGTGGAATTCAAGGTCAACACCTCATCCTACCTATTAATATAGTAGGTTAGGTGGGTCTTCCTACATTGGAATGAATGGAGAAAAACATTATTCTGGGTACTATTAAAAAAAAATACTGTGAAGTAAAGGAAACTGAATCATGTCACAGAAACTCAGGAATGGCATATTTACATTACGTACTGCTGATTCTAGATGAAAATAGTAAAAATTGCACAGAGATAGAGTTCAGAAGGTAAATGCATACCAGCTATTGTGTTAATATGAGTATATGAAAAGTGCATTCAATAGGATATAAAAAGATAAATTAAACATTTAAAATCAGAAATGTAAATTTCAACAATATGAATTGGTGACTGCTGAATAATAAGGTAAATATAAACTATAGTAACAAAAAAATCAATTTTCATTTTGGAAAAAAACAAAAAATATTCACTTTTGTTGAATATATGAAAGTTAGACACTTTATGCATTGTTAATGACATTGCTAAATTTTACTATCAATCTTATTAGACTGAATGCAAATTTAAAGTGTACAAACCGACAAACATTTAACCCTACTCCTAAAAATACTTTTAATATCACTTAATGGAATGTATAATCAGTACAGGCCAATAGCTCACTCAGTGCTGATGGAAACGTTCCATATATTTCCCCGTTCATTGTGATAGTCTCCAGCAGCATGCAGTTATCAGGGGTCTTCACAGTAGGCCTACAGGGACTAAGAAAGTGAATTCTTTTTGTAAAAAAAATAATATTTAAATTAAAAAAACCCACAAATGACATTTATCCACATATTTATTAGAATAGTTATAAAGTAGTAAGTTTGAGTATATTTTTAAAATTATTTTTGTAATGGGAAAATAATTTAAACATTAACAAACATAACATAAATTAGTAGGCATGTAAGTATATTGAGATTATTCTTCATGGACTTACATTAAGAAGTCAAAAATATCATATAATTTTAAAAAATAGAAACAAGAAACACAAGCACTATAAAATATCATTATTGCTTCATAAATTGTACAATTTTTATGCATAAATAATGTGTGTGCATACACCTATATAAGTCTATACACACATATCTGTGGCATCTGTGCAAAACACATACAAAAATATTATTTTTAATTTATGAAAATGTGATTAAAGAAGCACAGAGCTTTTTTATTTATATAATTATAACCTCATTGATTCTTTTTTATTATATTTAGTTGTAGTTAAATTTTAAGTAGTCTCTGTTATAATTCTGTTCTTATGAAAAAAATTAACTGGTTCATAAAGCTCAACAATAAAAGTTATTTAGTATAACACTATTTGATGTAGTATCCAAGAAATGAAAGACAGTAGATGGAAATGATATAGATGGAAGTTGAAATTAATGCGACAATAAAAAAAAGAAGGTGTTATAAAAGAAAAAGTAAATGGCTGGTTCTTTCAAACTAATTTAAAAAACAGATAAACACATAAAAAATAGAGAATTAAATAGTAAATGATAATATGAATAAATTAGAGAATAATATATGAGGTCTCACAATTCAGTTCATGAACTCATCCTAGAAAAAGTGCTACATCCCTCATTGCTCACTCCTGTCACCTTCAAAATAGTGCCCTCAGGAAGCCATGCACTTATGCCAGTGCTTAGTCCGCCCTTCAAAGCAATTTTGGAACTCTTTTTCTGGAATGGCAATCAGCTATCATCATATTGTCCTTGATATTCTGAATGTCATCAAGATGTCTTCTTTTCCAAATCTCTTTAATCACTGAGAAAAGATAAAAGTCATTGGGGATCAGATCAGGTGAGTAGGGAGGGTATTCCAATACAGTTATTTGTTTACTGGCTAAAAACTCCCTCACCGACAGTGTGGTGTGAGCAGTTTTCTTTTATTCATTGGTAAGCTCATTTAGAACCATTTTTGTACAATCTTTCTCACGCCAAGATTTTCCATTAAGATTTTTCTTATTTCTCTATTGATGTTTACTTGGTCTGCTAGGCTTCTCAAAGTTAGCTGACTGTTTTGACACACAATTCAACAATTTTTTGCAATGTTGTCATCAGTTCAACTGATTACTGCCGCCCTGACCTCTCTTCATCAGTGGCATTTTCTCTAGCCTCAGAAAAACATTTATACACTGCCATTGTCTTCATGGAATTATCCCCATAAACTTGGACAAACATGCTCTTGATTTTACTTGCACTCTTGTCAAGTTTAACAAAAAATTTAGTGATTGCTGATAGCTCTAATTTAAGCTTCAACATTCTCTTGAAGGCACACAAAACCACACAACAACAATCCTGAATACCACTCAGAAAGACACAGCACAGGTCAACATGAACACACCAAGTTTGTGTAAACTTAATCGAGTTGTTTGTACAGGGCTGCTCATGTAACCACATGGTGGCAAGTCCACAAACTTCATTGTCAGACCAGCAGTTATGGAGAAGTTCGAAAATGTTCAATATGGACAATAATAATCATGGAAATGCAAAAACAATTACATCAGCAATTGAACATTCAACATTGTCAGTCTTTAAAAGCATACACATGGAGTGAGAAAAAAATGGAGAATGACAGAAACCTCTAAGAATCAAAAAGTTACTTTTTCTGACAATTGGAGAAAAATACCATACTTTACTCAAGAGATGTTCTTACACCTGACAAGGGGGACTTCTTTATAATCTTACTGACTTGACTAGATAGGAGTTAATCCTCAAATATAAAAATACTCTTGACTACCTCTAAGAGTATAGAAGCATAAAAAGTTACAGTGATGTATAACCTGATAAAGATAAAAATCTACGATTATCTATGTGAATCAAATTCACATATAGGGCAGTTAATTAACCAATAAACCAGACAAATGTTTCCTTTTTCATGTAACCAGAAAAAAAAAACTGGCCTATATTACAAGGATTGTGACAGCATCCCGTTAAATTAAAAGATTATTCCCGTTATTAATTTAATTTTTTCTGACTAGGCAAAATTATGCACCAGACAGGGAAAGACTAGATTGGAGGCTTAAGTTAAAAACTCCTTAGCAGTATTTGGGAACAGTGTTCTACATATACTATACCGTGCCATTCAGATGATAGAGGACATCACAACTTCCAAGCAGGGATACATGGCTGTCTAAAATCTCAATTCTCTGTATTCCTGCTAAGAGAATCTTTAAAACATCTCTATTTAGGAACTCACAAGGTCTCCTCTGAAATATGGCTACATCCACCATTTTATTTTGATCCATGGTCTGGTCGATTCTGGATTTTAGCAATTTTCTTTTTATTCAAGTTAGAGAGTCCAGAAGCTTGCAGTCAGAAAATGTCTGCCACCTGAGTTTAAGAGACTTTGGCAACTGACAGATGATGAACTATTGCATTTACTTTCACTATATTATTAGGTGTCATATCCCCATCTAGCAGATTCAGGAAGGAACTCAAATTGTCAGGAGTGACAGCAGGGAAAGGTAAAATCAGGTTGCGAGGCCACTGGAAGTGACATTAGTCACGTCCCGGTGGGTGCCAGCTGGTTTAGCAGTCAGGCGCTGCCGGGTCACATAAGATCAGCTTATGAGCTTCAACTGATGAAGTTCTCAGGTCGTTAGGAGGGAATTCTGTCATTCCTAGAGAAGGCCGACAGAGAATCTTTAACAGTGAAAGTCATTTTTAGAGATCGGATTCTAACTTTATTAATAATTGTTCTCAGATATTAGACCTAAAAACAAAGAAATAAAAAGTAAATAAAAGTACTTGTAAATAAAAGTACATAAATCCCATTCACAGGATAAATAATTCTTTGTGCCACATTAAAATCTGTGTAATTGAGTGTTTTTCTAGAAAAATAAAGTATGCTAAAACTGATTAAATGCTTATAAAAATCAGAAGAGAGGTTTGTATTAGAGAATCAATAAAATTTTACTCCTCAGAATATCCCATGAGTAGTTTCAGACAATGTTTCCAAGATTTCTAAGTGGAGGTAGTATGTCCATGCTTTAAACTGACACTTAAATTAAATGAAAATGTGATTTATCAAACCTTGTTCACAATAGTAATACAATCTATCAAATGCACAGCTAAAAAACTAATAACGAAAGACAGAAGTTATAAAATTTAGCTTGACAACATTAATAAAACTTGAAAAAAATGAATAAACCTACTTCTACATCAGTCAGTACATAAAATGTCCTTTAAAAATAAATCTAAAAAGTATCATTGAAATCTCAGAAAATTTAAGAGTGTTTTTCATTTTGGAAAAATTTTAAATTTTTAAGCCATGTTAAACATAAGAGAGAATAAAAGTGATCAGAAAATTAGGAGTAAAAAGTATGGTTCCAAAAACATTTATCAAAAGACTTCTAACTTCTAAATTAAGTTGGTTATCTACACAGACAAAAGAACAAATCCAGGAGCTATATTCAATCTCTTTTTAATTTGGGGGACTCATGGCAAATATTGCAAATGAAAAGCACTTATTATTATCAAAACATATAAAAATATATGTGACCTGCTTCATGCCACAAAATAAAAAAAATACATTCTGGTATGAGATATTGAATTTGCTCTTCTTGGCTCTTTAGATTTTTTACACTAATAGAGAAACAATCTTCTTAGAAGGAAAATTAGTATAAATGTTCCAATCAAATAGAAGTTTGGATGGCTATCTGAGCTCTGGGTTTGTCAGAACTGCCTTGGAGAAAGCAGAAATTTGTGATGCAGTAAAGAATAAATTAATTCAAATACGACTGAAATATCAATCTATTGCTACAAGTGTTGGTCATACCGGTTTTGTTTTCTTTTTTTTTTTAATTGAATGGTAACTATATACATTAATGCACTTCTGGGGTACATCGGTTTTGTTTTCTTAGTAATTTTATTCATTCATTCATCCATGAATGCATTTATACCTGCATGCACGCTTACATTCGACTGCTCTAGTCTCTATTTTCATTTAACAAGGTGGACACCTAAGGACAGACATGGGTTCATTAAGATATACTTAATGATGATTATCCTCCAAATAACAATGTAATTAACTCTCATCAAAAATAATAAGGATCAAACTTTGCTTTCTAAATTTTGCAAATTACTTTTCTTACTGCTTTAGAGAGAAAAGTGAGAATGTTACCTACTAAGTCAATTCAACCTGGTTTCAAAGAAACAGATGTTGGCATGGATGTGGAGAAAAGGGCACACTTCTGCACTGCTGGTGGGAATGCAAGCTAGTATGTTCCTTTTGGAAAGAAGTTTGGAGAACACTCAGGGATCTAAAAATTGACCTGCTATTGGATCCTGTAATTCCTCTACTAGGAGTATATCCAAAAGACCAAAAATCACTTTGCAAAAAAGTTATTTGCACCAGATTATTCTTTGCAGCTCAATTTGTAATAGCCAAGTCATGGAAGAAGCCCAAGTGTCCATTGACCCATGAATGGATAATAAATTGTGGTATATGTATAATGTGGAATACTACGCAGCCTTAAAAAACATGAAGCCTTTACATCTTTTATGTTTACATGGAGGAATCTGGAACATATTCTCCTGAGTAAAATGTCTTAAGAATGGAGGAAAAAGTATCCAATGTACTCAGTACTTTGAAACCAACTTATATTTACTCACACTTTCTTATGAAAGATAGAACACAACTATATCCCAGGATGAAAGAGAGAAATGGAGTGGGAAGGGAGGGGAGGGGGGAGGTTTGACAGAGGGAGGGTAAAAGGCAGGACCACACCTAGAAGTATAAAACATAGATGTTTTGGCACAACAATCAAGTAAATGAGGTGAAAGCTATGTTGATTGGTTTAATGTAATCATGGCAGATTGTATAAAAAAAAAAATCAGCACATTGTAACCCACATATGCATGAATGTATTCATGATCTATGTGTATTTGACTTAATAAAAAAAAAGAAAAAAGAAATTAAGAGTGTAAGCCATATTTAGAAAAACCTAAATTTCCCTAAATATTTTATATTTTCCTGCATAACTTAATATGCCCCAAATTAAAAAATACAGTTTTTAGGTATATCCAAAACTTTCAAGGACTTAGTAGACTAAGGATGAGAAAGATGTAAAGTCATGTTTCTAGAAAGCTTTGGATGGAGTTAAAATCCTCTGATCTGAGAAAAAATTTGGAAAAATAGTAAGGAGATGAAAATGGATGTAACTAACAAGTGGTGGACTCTTCCACTTTTTCTCCATTCCTCAAATTTTTCTCCATCCCTTCTTTTTTTTTTTTATCTGTCCTGAAGAAATTCGTTGTGATTTTTCTCCTGAGGTTTCCACATTTATTTTTCCTCATTAGTGCTATTCAGGGCTTTCTGATTTAGTACGTGTCACTTCCTTCTCCCATTCATCCCCGATAATGGTTTAAATTACCCCTTTGTCTATACATACACCCACTCTAGAATGTATACACACACACACACACACATATATGTATATATATCATCTTTAAATAGGAACTTTTTTTAAACTCAAAATCGCTTATAAGCAGTGTCCTATTTTAAACTTACACTATTTAAAAGTACATATACATTTGTTCTATGTACATCTCATGTTTTGCTTCTAACTACTTCATAATATTTGAACAGACATATATGATATTTTTTCTTCTCCATTAAACCCTAGATGCATAAGTATCTAGTCTCCAAAAAGGCTGAGTTTCTCTAAGGCAGTGGTTCTCAACATTCTGAATGCCACAAGCCTTTAACACAGTTCCTGTGGGTTGCAACTCACTGGTTGAGAAACGCTGCTCTAAGGGATTTTTTTTTTTTTTTTGAGACGGAGCCTCAAGCTATTCCCTTGGGTAGAGTGCCATGGCCTCATGCTCACAGCAACCTCCAACTCCTGGGTTCAAGTGAGTCTCCTGCCTCAGCCTCCCAAGTAGCTGGGACTACAGGCGCCCGCCACAACGCCTGGCCATTTTTTGGTTGCAGCCATCATTGCTGTTTGGCGGGCCCGGGCTGGGGATTCGAACCTGCCACCTTAGGTGTATGTGGCT